>SNQJ01S0013181.1:65614-86145 GCA_010110895.2 Picea sitchensis | reverse complement strand
TTGAATTTGTAAACTCATTTTATTTTCTAATAAAAATTCATATTTGAGCAAACGCAGTAATTTTTTTGTTTTAGCTTGTTTTAGTAATTAAAAACTCGATCATTTATTTATTCCGATTTTGTTTGTTGGAGCATGTGATTTTAAACGAAAATTAAATACAAAATTGATATTTAGACATTCTAAGTTTACTAGTACGTGGAGTTATTTAATCCCAAAACCCCGAACCCTAAATAATGGGGCCCAAAGTTTGTAGGCATTTTGCAATTTGGCGAGCATTGTTTTGTATTATGGTTTGCAAACCCCGAAACCCTAAAATCACCGTGCCCACATGCCATTTGCATTGTTTTGTATTATGGTTTGCAAACCCCGAAACCCTAAAATCACCGTGCCCACATGCCATGTGCATTTTCGCGAGAGTTGTTGTATGTTGGTGTTTGGCATTTGTAATCGTCGAATCCCCAACCCCGATTTACCTCCGTTTTTCACAGACCGCACCCTCCTCAATATCCGTTCTAAATAACCATCTTCAGTTGCAACCAGTAGCAAATTCAAAATACAACCACGACCGGAATTATTTAACACCTCATCACTTCTCTTCCTTTTGTAGCGTGACATTTCTGAATTCATCGGGATGTGCTCATACATATATGGGCGATCGATCGTCTTGATTCCTCGAACTTCAGTTGTTACCTGTTCATTGATGAAAATTAGACATTACACAGATCTATCTTTCTCTTGAATCTCAAAGAGACTAAAGATTCATCTTTAAAGCCAAAGACAAAGGTCACAAAGGTTTAAATGATTAAAGCACTTACAGATGACGTTTGCTCCAACCAATCAACAATGGTGTTGCTCGTTTAATGCCAAAGACGGCGGGGCATCGATTCTTCCTGGGCAATATTTCTTCCTAAATCTCTAATGTGATCATGCATTTTTATTTTATTTGCACGGTCCACCTGCAATAAACACTTGTTTTCTAGATTTTGAAGCCCCACTGCACCCCATATTTTTATTGCCTTATCTCTGTCTTCCCCTATGAAATAGCAAGCAATATCTAAGAATATTCGTTGATCCTCCTCATGTAGTGAGTCATAATTGATTCTCAGTCTGTTCAATATCTCCACAGGTAGTGTCTCGCGAAGTCGATCCAATAGCTCCTCCCAGTAATGATTATCATTTCCTGCACAAACAAGTGCCCCGAATACTTTCAATGATAACGACAATCCATCGCATGTCGTTACAAATAGATCTGCCAGTTCTTCAAATTCTGGTGGAAGTGGCTTATTGAAGGCATATGAGCAGAAGAGCTCTTTGGAGTGTAGTGTATTCAACCCCTCTAGATTATAAATTGAAGCCTCTAACACTCCTGAACTCTTCAGGACATGCTTGTCACGAGAAGTAACCAAAATCAAGCTATCCTGGCTAAGGATATTCTTAATTGGTAAACGGCTTGCAGTCTCTGCAGGGCTTCACCGTACGCTCCAGCCGTCCAGCGGACCACAGAAGGTTCCACTTTGTAAAAGACGGGAAGAATTATAGCCCCGGAGATGGCCATGAGGACAAGCTCGTCCAGGCACCATTGCGACTCCGCATAAGTTGGAGAGAATATGGCAACATGTACAGAGGCCACTCGAATAGCGTCTTTTATTTGGGAAGTAATATTGAATCCTTCCTCCAAGACCTCCCAGTCCAGAAAGACACTAAGTCCATTGGAAATAAGGCGTCTGTAGAGATAACTCGCGAATGTGTCCTTAACATCCGGACCACGATGGTTTATAAACACATCGTAGTAACGGGAATAAGATGTCGATGATGAACAGGAGGGCATGGAGGAGGAAGAACCAGCCAAATTGGGATGGGGGGCTGTTGCTCGGTTTTTCATTAGTATTGGTATAATATGGATAATGGGTGGATTGGTAGACAGAAATAATAACACGATGATGCAGCAGAGGCAGGTAGATTAGTGGAAATTGTAAGCAAGAATCCACTTTTAAATATGAACTCGACGCGCTTATGTTAACGCGTCATGTGGGGGTTTTGCAATAGGAATTCAACACTGACGATGAGAAACAGGCATCTCCAGACAACAATTCCATCCACCACTTCTGTAAACTTGTGCGGTGGACATGGAAACGATGTGATATGATGTTACATATTACACTAATTATTGAGCATTGAAAAGGAAATCACTAAAAAACGTTCTTTGATTCTCATGAATATGAAATGCAGAAACATGTCACATTATGAAGACTTCCACACAGAATGGACTCAAAGAATATATGAGGTCAAAGATAGCAAGAACTCGCTGTGGAAACAAGTTTATTTAGCAGCTTTGCATAGCAAGTTTGTAGAATATCTCAAAGTCCAAGAAGCATTAAAACTCCCTTATGAGATCTATACTTGGAAAGAGATCTATACAATATTTAGCAGCTTTGCATAGCAAGTTTGTAGAATATCTCAAAGCCCAAGAAGCATTCAAACTCCCTTATGAGTTCTACACTTGGAAAGAGATCTATACAATAATCACTAATGTCTTGTCAATCCAAAAAATGTCAAGGTTACTGAGAACGGATAACTATAAATGATCCAAGAAAGCAAAGAAAGCCTTGAATAAGTTGAAATTCACAAAGGACTCATCCACGAAAATTCACAAGATAGTATCCAAGAAAATCCTCTAGAAAATATCACAGAACTCATTTCTATAACATGGGGATATTAAATTAAAAACACATAAGCAACAAGTTAAACAAGCTATAGTTTGGGATATTAAATTAAAAACACATAAGCAACAAGTTAAACAAGCTATAGTTTGTTTGGCTTTGTGGACAGCCTGCCATACTGCAAATCAGTGTCCCTAGGGGGAATTGTCAAAAAGGGGAATAGGAAATTTTTTTGAAAATAAAACCAAGCAAGCAAGAGAAAGAATTGAAGCCTCAAAGCAGATAATTTCAGTTCACTGCAATAAGTGTGGATTAGATAAACATGACATAAACCACTGCCCATATCATCTTTTTGTAAAGAGATAAGAAGCACATATTATGCATAATGGATGTTGTTCATCATCCCTGAAACCTATGAGTTCTAATATGATTCACAAGATTTATCTGATCTAGAACAAGAATTGATGATGACTTCAAATAGTTGTACATGTCAACATCCAAATGTTTGCACTTGCTCCACAAAAGAAAGCGACTTTGAATCAAATGAAGAAAAATCAGAAGAAAATGAAGAACCTCCACAAAAAGTAAAAGTATGTATGGCTCAAGGCTAATCTGATGGTGATGCTCAAATGTTAGCATAGATAAAAGCTCTACCAATGGAGAGATGAAGTCTCCACTCTTAGATTCCTTCCTCAAAACAATGTAAAGGTTCAAAATCCAAAATAAGAAGCCCCTATTTGTTGAAGCTTCTTTTGATAAAAACACTAAATCTTTTATTAGACACAACAAAAATGAAAAGATGCAACTTTTTTCTATAAATGATCTGGGAAAAGAAATAAATGTATTGAAAATGGAAGTTGCAGAACTAAAAAGGAAAATTGATTTATGGGCAAGACAGGAGATCAAGAACCTAAAAGACCAGATACATGTATTGCAAACCATGCCTCCACTAGAAGATGCTCCTCCAGACTATAATCGTGATATCAGTTTGTTTGAAAGAAATGTTAGTGCATTAGAAGGCCTAAATGTTATGAAGATACTTACAATACAACATCAGAAGTATCATGTGATAGTCAAGTTAAATATAAATGGCCACATTTCGCGTTTTAAAAGTGATGTGACGTGGTTGTGGGTACATAGATAGTAACCAAAGCTTGTGGTAGTTTTTAACATATCTAACATAAATATGTCATACAAGTTTTAAGGATATTTAGAACGTTTTTTAACTTCTGAATAGTTATATAACTTTTTAAAAAATAATAAAAATTTTAAATAAATGGGAAAAAATTAGAATAGGAAAAGAAATTATTACAGGGTAATTTATATAACTAAAAAAATTAATATACAATTATAATACATCGTAATTATTTTGGGATATTATCTGTTTATTTTTATTTCAGTAAAAAAATGTTAAATTTGCAGTCATGGATGTTTCAACTAACTAAATCCATTTATACATTCAAAATACAATTTAAATAACAAAAATCCAAGTTTAAGCTAAATTTATATTACTAAATTCCCACTAAAAAATATCAAAACATAAAATATTAAAACCATTCTATTCATTAAGCCGAAAGGCCTATTGACAATGGGCACAATTAATGATCTTTTAACCTTATTTAACCTTAAACCTTAATATTATGGCTATGCATTGAAGATGCTAGCATATTCTTAGTAGTCCTCCAAAATCAATGTGTTATATTTATTGTTCATAACTTTCTTGCATTTATCAAGGCATCTGTTAACATAACATGTTTACTTTTTAACATTTACCTAATCACATTAAAAAATTATTGTAAGGATATGTAATTGCCATGCTTTCCATTTATCAACCTAATGCAGCCAAACGTTTCAAATTACCACGGACGTTTTATATTGAAACACACATTCTCAGCTGATACCTTTCGACGTTCTCAGCTGAGAATTAGCTATTATGCTAATATATATTATTCAATTGAAAATATGTGAAAAGTTCGAATTCGCTTCTTCTTTCACATAAACGAGACCATTGAAGTTGAAACTCTCCCATACATTAGTATTTTAATATTAAGTTTCCGAAAGTTAATATCTCATATATAAATCGCCTTTTTTTTTGGTGTCACACTTTTGACGTTTTGGTTTTTTTTGTTGATCAACACGGGAAGGGTACTATTCCATTAAATTCCCCTTACCAAATTTTGCAATTTAATAATTAAACAAGTGCAGTAGGCTGTGATATAGTGTCTTTTCAACTAATGAAAATAAATTTTATTGCCGGTGATTTATGCATCATTGAAATAAGTTTGGTAAAATGAAAATTTGTTTACTCAAAAATATGAACTGAGTTGAATGTTTCAGATCCCATCAAATCATATGAGATCAGATGAACAACAGAGTCACCTGTTAATTGTCTACATAAATTTTGACAAAACATTAATTGTCTATTAATTTAAATTCTATAAATAGAACATTAATTTAAATTTTCTAACAAAATAAAGGCTCTAATAACAAGTTAAACTTACTAACCATCCCACCAAATCATATGAGATCAGATGAACAACAGAGTCACCTGTTAATTGTCTACATAAATTTTGACAAAACATTAATTGTCTATTAATTTAAATTCTATAAATAGAACATTAATTTAAATTTTCTAACAAAATAAAGGCTCTAATAACAAGTTAAACTTACTAACCAATCATTTGTTAAAACAATACTTTATTTTACATATTAAAAAATAATATTTTTAATTTCTTATATTAAAGATTTGATATATAAATTTTTAAGTCAAACTAAACTAATACCTCAATCAACTCGGAACATAAAACCTCATTCTCATTTTCAATATCTCTATATTTAAAGTATGTTATGGTCATGGAATTTCAAAATTGAAAAGTTAGTCAACATTTAAATAAATAATAATAATTTAAATTTTTTAATTTAATAATTTAAATAAGACCTTATTTTCATTTCCAATATCTATATTTTAAAGTGTATTAAAATTATAGGAATTTCAAAATTGAAAAAGTGTATTATGGTCAATGGAATTTCAAAATTGATCAACACTTCAATACTAATAACTGTAATGTCATAGTTTAATTATATATCTATATGTTAAAGTGTCATAGTTTAACATATATGTATATGTTAAAGTGCATTATGGTCAATGGAATTTCAAAATTGATTAACATTTTAATAATAACGGTAATGTCATAGTTTAATTATAATAACATTTATATCAGTTTTAATAAAAAAAAAATACAAAATTTTAACCGTATTTAATAAACAAATTGTATCTATCAAATTCCATCTATGCTAACGGAGGGTGGAATTTTGACGAATGGATTGTGTATCACTAGGCAATTTAACCCATCAAGTGAGGTAGAGGCGATTTAACCCGTCAAGTGAGGTGGACAGCCCAACTTATCCATCTTCAAACTTCATTGAATTGTATAACACGTTTCACTTTTTTATTATAATGGTCAAATTTGACAAATATTATTGATTTGAAATTCCAACCAAAATTCATTAAATAATTGAGAAGGATAATGTTCTAATTTTATATCTATTTATAACTCCACGACTTCATGACAATTTGTGGTTTAAAAAGTTTCCACCAATTAACTTACTTCTATGTTTAACATAAGTAAGTTTGACGTTTTGGTTTTTTTTCTCGAACGAGCTCCACCAAATATGAATTTGATAATCAAAGTGCTCCATCGAATCTATCGTCTTCAAACATATTTACCTTAAAGTTGCCACCACCCGCATAAAATCCATTAAATAATTAAATGTGGAGATAAAGTTCCGATTTTATATCTATTCACAATCTATTATTGTTTGGTATAATCTTTCCATACATCATTGTTACAAACGTACACGTTATTTAAAAGATTACAAATTTGTGAAATATAAATTTGTATTTGTTCTTATAGATTTTAAGTAAGCATGGAGTATAGATTTTATCACCGATACTTTTCGTTGACAATGTTCTAATTTCTTTTCGTACGATGTCTTGATTTTGACCAATGATTCTATACATGAATCGTGAGAAATAAAAAACATTCTACTTGTCTTTTGCATGGCCACCGACCTCCAAATAAACTGGACCAAGTTCACTTTTCATTATTCAAACCTCATCGATCAGTCTGTTAACCTTCTTCGGTCACTCTTCCCCCATACCTATACAAATTTGTCTAAAGGCTTCAATTATCTTGGATATTTCATTAAGGCAGACTCATACAGGATTGCTGACTGGAACTGGATCCTAACAAAAGTGGAATTTTTTTTTTGGGAATTGGTGCAATCGTTGGCTCTCCCTTGGTGGGCATTTCACTCTCTTAAAAGTCGTACTGGAAGGTCAACCTGTTTATTGGATGGCATTGCTTGCTCTCCCAGTAACTGTGCTCCATAAACTTCGCAAGCTCTCTTTCAACTTTCTCTAGTCGGGTTGTTCTTCCAACCCTTGTCTCCATCTCTGTGGCTAGGATACACTTGCAAAAACAAAACAGAAAGGTGGTTGGGGCCTTCGAAACATCCTCTTCTTCAATCTTTCACTTGCTGCAAATACTCTTTGACGGGTTTTAATTTCTTCAGGGATTTGGCACTCAGTTATCTTGGACAAGTATCTTCCACACATTTCAGTTGCTTCTTGGCTAAGAACGCCTCCTCGAATTCCCATCTCTGCCTCCTGCACCTGGAGAAATTTGGCCCGGACAACCCCTCTCATTTCACACTGGCTCTCTTGGAATCCGGGGTCTGGTCATTCCATCTACATTGGTCGGGATCATATACTGGGTTTGGGAGCTTGCTCTACACTTTCGACTCAGCTTCTAGATCAGCTACACTCCTCACAGATTTACTTCCTCTTCCAAGAAAAAGGCCCAAACGACTCTGTTTCATTCTCCCACTGCTAGCACTCTAGTGAGGACCTCACACTGCAAGCTACTCTCGTTATTGAATGGGATAATTACACTAATTCTCTTACAGTCGCGGGTATAAAGCTCATGGATAGGGATGACTCACTCCTTTAGATCGGAGGAGATGCCTCTGGACGCCCATCGATCACAAACCTCTACAAAACCATCACAAAATTAATTTGGTCACTCCCTTCCGATCGCTGGAGAAAGCATTTATGGAAATGGCGTATTCTGATGAAGATAAAAATCTTCATCTGACTATGCATAGATTGAAAATTAAACACCTGGGATATCCTTCGAAAGAAAGGTCGAATCGGTCCCAGCTTCTGCCATCTTTGCTGCAAGTATGAGGAAGCTGCATTCCACATTTTCATTGATTGCTCCTTTACTAGATGTGTGTGGGCCCGTATTGATGAAATGCTTCATTTATTACCGACCTGGTTTGGGCCATCGCTCCTAGACTGCTTCAAATCTTGGAACATCTACCAGTGATCACATCTCATGCTGCCTCCATTCATTTGTTGGTTCATGTGGCTGGAAAGGAAGAACACAATTTTTGGAAACATGACTCCCTCCATCTCAGCGGTGGTCTACAGATCCCTTGGATCTTTTGCTTGTTGGTTTGCCTTTCACTAGAGAATACATCGACCTAAGCTCCCTCAAAATATTACCCTCTCTAAGAGCCTGCCTACTGCATGGTTTGACAGAGCCACTCAATCCGATGAGCTCAACTATGGGGTCGGTGGACATCTTCGATTATCAAATAGATCCTACTATTGTTGGACTCTCAATTGTGGGCCTAGTTCCAACACAAAGGCGGAATTGATGGGGGCTTGGGCATCTCTTCTCCTGGTATCTAGGGTGCATTTTTTGGACCTACAACTTCTCGGGGACTCAAAAATTACTATAGACTGGTTTAAATCCAGAGGTAAGATTCAGGTCTCCTCTCTCCTTGGTTGGCTGGATAGAAATCTGGAGCTACATCAAAATTTCAGACACATTACATATATTCACACCCCGAGAGAAAACAACAAAAAAGTTGATGCCCTCTCCAAGATCGCCCTTCAGAAACAAGCCGACTTACTCTCCTACAATCATTAGCTTGAAAACCACGAAGGACCGTCTTTCTTCATAAACATCTTTTAGTCTTATCTAGTTTAATGGGTCTCTCTCAAGCACATCCAATTTATTTTTGTTTGTATATGAAATTTGTTTGATTACTGAGAGGGGGGGTGAATCATTAGTAGAGAAATTTAATCATTTTTAACCATATAATCCAAGTATTATATCAATGTATCATTATCATCCAATAACTGCAGATTAAATAAGCAGTGAACAAATCAACAATCATACACATACAAAGTACACCAGTGTTTTACGTGGAAACCAAAACGGGAGAAAACCACTGAATGTTTTTTCTTATATGTCTTGAAGAATTACATTTATTGGAAGCACCAACCTCCTTTTTTTTCTAGCTACAACTGGAAGGAGGCTCCAACCCCCTTGTTTCTCAAGCTACAACCTAAAGGAAGCTCGAACTCTCCTATTCTCTGGCTACAACCAGAAGGAGGCTACAACCCCCTATGTTCTTCGGCTACAACCGGAAGGTGGCTACAACCACCTATCCTTGCCCCGTCCAATTTCCCTGAAGTAGAAGTAGAATGATGGAACCACTTTCACACTATCACTGTGAGATATATTGATGTAAACCTATATCAATAAACCTGAACCATGCATCAACCATGCATCAACCTGTACCTCAACCTGTACCATAAACAAGTGCATCAACCATGCACCAACCTGTACCATTAACAAGTGCATCCAACCATGTACCAAGTATGTACCAATCATGTGTCAACTACTCATCAACTATGACTCATCAATATGTACAAACATCATCAACTATACACCTCATGTATGTGCCAACTCATCAACTAGTTGTCTCAACCATGTGCCCAACATGTACCTCAACCAAAATCCCTCATCAATTTCATCATCCAAATATGATTTGTAACTCTGTAATAGACCCGGTGTATATGATCACATACCTGCAAACCTTCCTTAACTTTAACAACAAGATACTAGCATTTTCATCAAACTTTTCGTTAGTCTCACATGACTAGTTTTGGATTAGTCAACAACCCTAACTTGAAATAATCATAACTATGTACCTATAATGAATAAAGAAATGAAAATTATACACAATGTTCTTCATGCGTTTTGTGCAATTCTTCCAGGTGTCACTACTTGGAACCTCCCAGAAAAGAAGTTATAGCAAAAATGGCATACCTTGTTGAATTCTGGCTTATTCTAGATAGTGACCTTGTAGAAAGTTTCCCGCACGGGATATTTGTTGAATGGATCTGAAAATGTTACACAGAATACTAAATATTGTACTCTAACCAACACATTTGGTCTTACTAAATTTGGATATGTTATGAAGAAGTTATGACGTTTTTACCCGAACCACCTGCTTTAGACTAGTTTCAGGACTAGGCACAAACCCTATTTTCCACGGAGTGTAACTACAAAAATACAACAACCCACAAGTTGAATTTTTTACCACAGATACTTGGATATGTTTCCTCAATGGAATATCAATTTCATGGTCATAATCATTATATAAATTTTTTTATTGAGAAAATGGTGAGATGACCTGTAAATAACATACCTTAGAAAGCAGCATCAAAAGAATTTACCCTCCCTTGAATTCCGGCCTTCTTTTCTTCACCTTCCCTATGAAATTCGGCTTAGATATCCTTTCATTACCTCAAACACCTATAGATATTCAATATGCTCAAATTTGGTCTAAAATGAGAGAGCCTTGCCTCGTATTTATACTCTCCAAGTAGCTTCCTTAAAAACATCTTCTAGGTCACTTTGCCCACTTTTCTTAATTTAGGGTTAACCCACTTCTAATTTCTCCATTAAATTTATTTTTTAAATAATTTATTTTGTATTCACTTTATTATTTACCTTCTAAAATCTCTTAATCCACTTTGACTACTTTGACTTGTTGGGGATTCTAGATGACATATGAGGGTCTTCCAACTTTGTTTGGCCATAACTCTCAAACCGTGGGGAGTTATGTGACATTCCACATACCAATAGAAATGGAATGACATGTAATATCCATATAGAATAGTATTACCTGAAAATATATCAAAACTCATACCATTATCCATCAAACAAACTTGGGTCCATTACCCAAACCTGGGTTCTCCAACTTCTCATGGCCATAATTCTCTAACCGTGAGGAGTTATGTGATGTTCCACATAGCACTGGAAATGGAATGAAACACACTATCCATATAGGATAGTTTCACTGAAAAATTCACTTACCTTCATCTCATTATTCCACAAATAAGCATGGGTTCTCTAACTGTACTTCTAGGATAACTCAATCTGCAAAGTGTCTTCCCGTGAGGGATTTCACCATAAGGGGGCCACTTTGGAGTTCATACATTTGTACTTATTATCAAACATGACAAGACAATGATGAGTCATATTTACATCAAACAAAATTGGGTCCATTACCCAAACCTTTGTGCTACTAGGCTTTCTTCAAGAGTTGACATCAATGACAACCAACCTTAATCAACAATCTCCCCCTTTGGCATTGATGGCAACACTTTAATGAAAAACTGAAATTATGTCATGTAATACTGAAGTCATATCACTCATTCTCCCCCTGGAAACATGCCTCTATCCTCTAAATCTAATGAATCTCTCCCCCTTTGTCATCAATTGCAAAGGTATCTTTCCATCCGGGGATGCTCCCCCTGACTGAACTATCATCTTTATGGTGCATCCTCGTGTATATCTAAGAAATATAAGAAAATCATTCAAAAGTATTCATTTTGGAGTAGAAACAACTCCAAGTCTCTGGTGAAGATACTCAAAGGCTTCCCGTGGAAGTGCTTTTGTAAAGATGTATGCCACTTGTTCTTTTGTGCCCACATACTCAACTCTGATGTTCTTTTCTACAACTTGTTCCTGTAGAAAGTGATACTTTATTGGAATGTGCTTTGTCTTGGAATGTATCACCGGTTTCTTTGAGATATTGATGGTACTTGTATTATCACAATAGATTGGAATAGGATCATCATACTCAACCTGTATATCTGTCAAAGTTTGTTTCATCCAAAGAACTTGTGTACAACATGATGTTGCTGCAATATACTCTGCCTCAACTGTAGATAGAGATATTGATGATTATTTCTTTCTTAGCCATGATACTAAACACTCACCCAAGTAGAACGTTGCACCACTAGTGATTTGTCGGTCATCAATACAACCTGCCCAATCTACATCTGTGTAGGCAACAAGAGATAGATCATTTTCTTTTGGATACCATAATCCAAACTCTTCTATTCCTTTGAGATATCTGAAAATTCTCTTCACTTCTAATACATGTGATTCCTTTGGTGTTGCTTGAAATTGTGCCACATGTTCAACTGCCTGCATTACATCTGGTCTGGATGTTGTCAGATATAGTAGGCTGCCAATCATTGACCTGTATTTCCTCTGATCTGTAGACTTTGAATAATCATATTTTCTTAACTTGCAACTAGTTTGCATGGAAGTAAAAACTGGTTTGCAATCTTCCATTCCTAACCTCTTTAACATTTATCTAATATACTTGGTTTGAGAAATAAAAATTCCTTGGTTGCTTTGACATATCTGAAGTCCCAAAAAGAAGGATAGTTCTCCAAGTAATGACATTTCAAATTCATTATGCATATCCTTTGCAAATTTCTAGCATAACCTGTCATCATCACTACAAAAAATAATATCATGAACACAAACTTCAATTAATAAAATATTACCTTGACTTACCTTGATGTATAGGTTGTTGTCTGCACTTCATTTTCTGAACCTTGTTTGTTGTAGATATTTATTCAGTCTAGAGTACCATGCTCTAGGAGCATGTTTTAGACCATACAAGGCATTCTTTAATTTGCACGCATAGTATGCATTCTCTAACAACTGAAATCCTTCTAGTTGTTCAATGTAGACTTCTTCTTCAAGTTCCCCATTCAGAAAAGCTGATTTTACGTCCATCTAATACAATTTAATATTTTTGGAGTATGCATAAGCTAAAAGCAATCAGATTGCTTCCATTCTGGTAACTAGGGAAAATGTCTCTTCAAACTCGATTCCTTCAACCTGTGCATATCCTTTACATACTAATCTAGCTTTGTTCCTTGTAACTTGTCCATCTTCATTCAATTTATTCCTGTATACCCACTTTGTGCCCATCACATTCTTATCCTTTGGTCTTGGAACCAATTCCCAAGTGTCATTTTTCTCTATTTGATCTAATTCTTCATCCATGGCCTTGTTCCAAAATTCATCTTTGTTGACCTCTTCGAAATAGGTTGGTTCAATCATAGATGTGAGTGTTAGGTATGTTTGTTCTGGTGAACGGTTTCTTCTTCTAGTCTCAACTCCTGTGTCTTTTTTTATGATAATATGATATGAATGATGATTCTTTTGTACTCGTCTTCTAGGTGTCTTTGGAGGCACTTGCTGAACTTACACTTCTACTTCTGTCAGATTCTCTTCATCTTCCTCTTCTACTTCCTTTTTATCTTCCGCTTCTTCTTCGAAAAGTTGTTTCATTGATTCATTTTCTTCTTCCTTTGATTATGGTCTGCCTGTTTCATCAATTGTTACGTTGATGCTTTCTACAACTTTGTTCAATCTCAGATTGTAACACTTGTNCAATTTGGAATCCATTAGCATTGTTCGAGCCATTTCATGTACTGTCTTGTTCTTTCTTTCAACAACTCCATTGTGTTGAGGTGTCCTAGCAACGAAGAATTGTCTTTCTATTCCATGACTGCTGCAGTAGTCCATAAATTCCTTTGAAATGAACTCTCCTCCATTATCATATCGCAAGAATTTGATTTTTGAATCCATTTAATTTTCAACCACTTCCTTGTAGATCTTGAAGTTTTCAAAAGTTTCTAACTTATTCTTGAGAAAGAAAACTGCAGTCATTCTTGTATAATCATCAACTAATAACATAAAGTATTTATATCCTTTTAAACCCTTTGTTGTAGTTGGTCCAACAAGATCAGTATTCACAATTTCTAGTGGTCTTGCCATTGAATATCCTTTTGATTTGAACCTGGTATTTATTTTCTTTCCTTGTTGACAATGATTGCATAAAGTGTTGGTTGGTTTCGTGATCCAGGGAATTTCTCTGTCTACTTCTCTTCTACTGACTTTGACAAGGTTATCAAAATGTATGTGACCCATTCTTTTGTTCCATAGCCAACTTTCATCTTCCTTTCCTAGACAACACTTTTCATTTCCAATTTCATTTAGTACATATATGTTGCTTGAAGTTCTCGCAGCTGTAGAAATCAATTTCCCTGAACCTTCTTTTCTTTTCTCGCACTTTTGTGAATCGAAAGTAACTTTATGATCTTGGGAACACATTTGACTCACACTTAGAAGATTATGTTTCATAGCTTCTACTAGTAGAACATTTTCTGCCTTAGTATTCTTGTTCCCAATTCTAACTGTGTCTTTTCCAATGATTTTAGTTGAATCATCATTTCCAAAGGAGAGTGATCCATCTCTTTCCTTTCATAATGTAAGAAACCTCTCTCTATGACTTGTCATGTGTTTTAAACATCCACTGCCAACATACCAACCATGTTTCTTCTTCTTAGCTTGTAGAGAGAGTGTGCATTCTTCATTGCTATATTGATCATGCTTTCTTATCCATGTCCTTTTCTGAGGTTTATGTCTATGATTGTTTTTATTCTATTATGGTTCTCTAGGAGGAACTACCATTCTTCAATCTTTGGTCATGTGTCTAAAATTGTTACATTTGTAACATTCCACTTCAGTGCTCAAAGATTCAAACATGTTGCAATTTCTTCTTTGTGTTTCACTAGGCCTTCCTGGATAACCCCTTTGTGTATGAATTTGAAAGTTGTTTGTGTTCCTTTTGTTAGCTCTGCAATTCACATCTTTATGTCCAAAATTATTATATGCATAACATAAGCCAAAAAATTTAGTTTGATACCTGGGAGTTGAAGATCTTTTGAAAGGAGATACTCTTATAAATTCTTCTTCTTCCTGAGGCCTATTTTTCGGTTCTTGATTATGAAATCTGAATCTTCTCGATGGAGGAGTGTCCCTGTGATATTCCTTGTAGATCTTCCTCTCCCCCTTGATTGTTTCTTCATAGATTTTTGGATATGTTTCTTTCTCTATTGTTTTGGAGCTTGATCATTTTTCTGTCTAATTGTATCCAAGTATGGACTTGTCATGATGAGATTTTTGACTGCTGATAATGTCATCCAAAACATTTGAGTTGTTCTGCATATTTTTATTTTGAAGATCCTTTCTTAATGTGACAATCTCTTCTTCCAAATTTCCAATGATCTTGTCTTTTTCTTCTAGTTGTTCTTTGATTTCTTCTTCAATTCTTTTATCTTCTTCTATTTGAACCTTCAAATTTTTGATCATTTGTTCTAGTTCTTGAGTGTCTTCTTTCTTGTCTAGTTCTGCTTGTAGTTTCTTGTTTTTCTTCTTTTCTCTTCTGATAACTTCTATGGCACACATTAATTCCTCTCAGTAGTCAACTTCTGCCTCTTCAATTTCTTCTTCGACTTATTCATATTCTTCTTCAGAGTCTTGTTTATCAGAGTTTTCTACTACCATGAATACAACTCTTTCTATCTCACTGTCACTGACTTCATCTTCATCTGATAATGATATGCCTTCTTTGGTGCATAGGATTTTCTTGAAAACTTTCTTTGTGGTTCTTTTGCCTTTATATGTTTGTTTTCATTTCAAGTAACCTTCATCATTTCTCTTTTTCTTATAAGGACATTTGTTAGAAAAATGACCAATACCATCACAATTAAAACAAATTAAAGGAAGCTTACCTCTATACCTACCGTCGGTTCCCTTGTTCCGTCTTTTGACAAAGTTGACCACTTCATCATCTTCGGAGATGTCATTGTTGTTTCTATGTTCTTCTTTTTTCCTTCCCTCTTTCTTTGAATTTTTGGATGCTTTGAAGACTACTTCTTTTATATCTGGATTTTCTTGTTCAGTTCTCATTTCATATGCTGTGAAGATTCCATGTAATTCGTCCATGCTTATTTATTTTAGATCTGATCTTTCTTCTAGTGTTGATATCTTAGGGTCAAATCTCATAGGAAGAGATCTTAGTAATTTTTGAACAATTACAGATTCTTTGATTTCTTCTCCCAATCCTATGATTGCATTTACTGTTTCATCAACTCGTAATAAGTAAGCTGCAATATTCTCATCTTCCTTCATCTTACATTGTTCGAACTGACCTCTGTAAGTTTGAAGCTTTGTTGCTTTGACTTTTGAATATCCTTCATAAATATTTTGAAGTTTGTCCCAAATATCTTTAGCGGATTTACAATGTGCAACTTTGGTGAATATTGTTTCACTAAGACCATTCAAAAGTGCATTTTTGGCTTTGGAATTATTCTGACCGAGTTTCATTGATTTGTCATTTGTTGGAAGAACTGTTGGTGTTGTGTATCCAACTACAATTGATTGTCAAATTTCAAATCCATGTGTTTGTATATATGTTTTCATCCTTATGTTCCAAAATGCATACTTTTTTCCATTAAACTGTGGTATTCCATTTTTATATAAGTCATTGCTCTCCATGATCTACCTTTTAGTGGTTAAACTAATTTATGAAGGAACATGCTCTGATACCAATTTTTGGATTACTGAGAGGGGGGGAGGGGTGAATCAATAATAGAGCAATTTAATCCTTGAAAATTGAGTTTAGGGAGAAGACTAGCAAAGGAAGATATTCACAGAGTTAATGAAAACTCTGTGGGAAATCTCTGCAAGGTGTGCAACGAACAAGGAGAATACCAGGAGGGCGAGAAGAATTTATTTTCAAGAAATCCTTTGGATCTGAGTTTGACGAAATCCTGGAAACATGAGTGTGTGGGAGATAAAAATCTTCAAGAAGATCAAGTTCAGAAGAGATAACGCAAGGAGTGCATATGATACGAACTTATTCTAAGTCCAGAATATCAGAAGAGATAATGCTTTAAAGAGCGCAATTGAGATCCAAATAGTTGTATTTGCAAAAGAAAGTTCAAAGGTCGAAACCTTTGAACGCTGAAAAAAATATTCCAATTCGGAAGAAGTCAAAGCTTAGGAGGAGGAGCGACAACCACCATCAAATCGGTTGAAATGTGGAGCCTAGACAGTCATATATAAGTCCAGTGAACCAAGGAGATCATAGAGGAGACTGGGAGGTTGCAGAGACCGAGAGATTTCAGAACCCCAGAAGGTAGGGGATGCATCATTCACCCAACTCTTGGGCTACATCCACAACAGATGGCTTATTTTTTATTCATTATTTCAATCAACTCAAGATTGCACGGTGAACTTACAATAGATACATCATGATATCATTCACCATCCCACCTAGCTACTCTACAGTGCAAGAATCTCTCTGTAATCATCTCTCCTAAACCTTCAAACATAGACTCTCTCTCGTTCTCAGCCTATCCGCTACTCTACAGTGCAAGACTCTCTCTGTAATCATCTCTCCTAAACCTTCAAACATAGACTCTCTCTATAATCATCTCTCCTAAACCTTTAGACATAGACTCTCTCTCGTTCTTACCCTATCCACTCAACTTCAACAATCTAATCTCTCAACCCATCAACAACTCCAAAAACCAACCCTACTATTCTCGACCCATTACATATTTATACATAGAATTTAGGGTTCAAAAACACTACTCGCTTATCCCAAAACCCTATGACAACTTCTGATGATTCATTACAACTCATAAGAACTCACTGTTCATGCATACTTTTCCTTCCTATGCACCTACATGCTTCTTTTTCATTCATAATTGTTGTCTTTCCTCCTTTTTCGCACCTATCTACTTTTACATGCCTAACTGTTGGTATTCCTTCTTTTTCACATGTCCTCAAAAATTAGTTCTTCAAACTGTTTGTCCAACATAGGTAGACATCTATTCTATTCACTTGTTTTCTACCCGAGACTATAATAGCCAACATAAGATGCTCATTCTTCAAGGAAAACGATGGGGGGAATTGTTATTGATCACTACCATTGGACAAACATAATAGTTGGTGCTTTGGAGGGAATACGAGTTAACTCCATCCATATCTCTGCTCAATCAGAGGCTCTGTCATTCATCCTTGTATTTATCGAGCCATGTATCCTATATATCCTTCATGGCTATTGAATCTGTTGGGATTCACATAAATCCTGACTCACTTCTATGTGAGGCATGCCACTCGTGTAACATGGCTAATTGTTTGCAATGAAAGAGCCTTTAAATCCTTTGAATTATAGGCATGTGCCTCAATATCTTATGAGGAGGACCATTTTCCTTAACCTTTCTTTTTTATTTATGGTAATTTTCATGCCCACATTCTGGACATATGTCTTTGTCCACATATTTGTTTCTATATAGAATATAATTATTTGGACATGCATGGTATGATATGTACTCAACACCTAACATTTTCATCATTTGCTTTGCCTCTGTGCAGCTATCAGGTTAGAAATTACCACTTGCAAGTATCTTATCTTTGAATAACCTGCAATTAGTCGGAAATATAAATTTACATTGTCATTAGTCATGAATAAAATCAACCCTTTTCTTCCTTCATTGTGTGACAATATTCCTTGAAAATTTAGGGTACTTAAAGGTTAGTTACCTCAAAAGTTTCGTGAAACATGCATCTCACATACCATACATTTCTTTCAATTTGTACACTAAAATTGTTGTCCCTTATTGGGTATACCTTGCAAACTCTTGTACTGGACCAAATAGAGGGGTGGTGGAAGCAGATTTTAGGATTTCGTAGAAGGTATCTATGATTTGGATTATTTCCGATAGGAAATGAGAGAAGAGATATAATAAATAAATGTACAAATATATATCGGATATCTAATAATATAACAGATATATAGAAGATGTATAAAAATAAATACAAAAATACATTAATACACAATTTCTATTAATGAGCGAAATGTACAAAATTGTAGAAATACAGAGTGAAAGACTCACTAGAATGGTGGTAGTTTATCTTTGAGAAGAGATGTGATGGCTACTCACATTCAAAAGAATATGATTTTTATAAAGAGGCTCCAAAGACATTTTTAACATAAATAAAATCTAAAATAGTAACCCTGGAAGATGAAAATCCAACAGTTTTGTGGACCCTGTTTTGGGTAGTTTGGTGTATCAACTTCCCGAGGGTGTAACTTTGGCATACGATATCTGTTTGGGGCGCATGATAGATCATTGGAAATGTATCATCAAAGAGATTCATTTTGGGGGATCAATAAAATATTTTGTCTCTCATTGAGGTGCTTGATCCCAAAAAAAGTTCATTTAGGCCCTCAAAATGGCCCTCGAAGTTTAGGAACCAAAAAACTGCTAAAACGAGTAAATTGCCAGAAGACCATTTTGAGTTGGTTGGAATAGGTGGTTGGACACCGATATCCACATGGATCAATCTACGACATCAACATCACCCCCTATTTCATTTTGTTGGAATGCATATAACAACATTCCCTCCTTGGCCTAGGTATCCCACAATAAATCATCCATACCAATCTCCATATAATTTTCTTCATCCCCAACATGTGAAGAATTAGTGTTACTATCAAGTTTTTCAATCGGTGACTCGAGACATAGTGGGAATTGAATAGGTGGTTGTTTCAACCATTATCATTATGCTTCCTCTCTGAGCTGTTTTTCTTTTAGCAACAAGATCATGACTTGACATCATAGTGGGGTGAAACAGTAAATGGTAGATAGGTTGTTTGTCATCAGAATCTTGATTGTAAAAATATTGAACATTACATTGATAATATTTTTTTTTGTTCGACTAGAGGAATCAACAATGGCACCCATCTCGTATTCGCGTGACACGAGGTCGATTTCGGTAGTTGCCACTATAAACTCTAGGCATGACCAGTTGGGGGCACAACCTTCACACACATTTCATCGAGGCTCGAATAGGTGACTTGCTTAACAACCTGTACACCTTAACAGAATATGCAATTGCCAATTGGACAACACCCCTGCCCCGATTGATAATATTAGTGACATGATACTTTTAATATGTTCAAACATTATACTAGATACTTACTAGAAACACATAATTTTTTTACCAATAATAAAGATGAAACTAAATCCTTTATAAAAAAAAATGTCAAATTAAGAAATACATTTACAATAGTTCCATTGAAAATTCAAAAATAGAATTACTTAATCATCTTTTTCTTACACCCTAGGGGATTGTCTACATAAAAGAGATCAAATTCACAGTGTACTATCATTGACCCAGGATGGTTTTTGGAAGATGGCATGTTAGGATTGGTATGGTAAATAGGTTGTCGATTTTCATCAAACATCTACTTGCAGTATCTTTCTCCTGATAGGAGCTTGCAAAATTTGGGACCACAGGAATATCTTGAGCATCTGAACTCAATCCTGCAAAATTCAATAAACAATTATTAAACTACACTTGCATACATAATACAAATTAATTGAGATAAAATGAATTATCAATAAAATCTAGACGTCTTTAAATTGGTGTGAGATAACTTGGAGTTCCAAATATACAGAATGAGGCAACACTGGAATCTGAATAATTGGCCATTTGATATTATAATTCTTTTTATCTTGCATTTGATCCAAAAATTGTCATCTTGGGTAGCATAGAAGAATCTAACTTCAAAAATAACTTCGAATAACTTTTATAACTTGGAAGCACACTTAAAAAAACAATTTTTTTTTATACAATATCATTGTCTTTTTCCACCTAGCTATACAAGAAATATCAATCCGGATTTACAAAATATGGAAAATTTATTTCATCCATGAAAATATCCTCCTCGAACATAGAAAATGAAAATTTGATGCGCATTCCCTCTCTCACTCTG
>SNQJ01S0013181.1:30433-65466 GCA_010110895.2 Picea sitchensis | reverse complement strand
CTGTATCTCCTTCCCTTGTTGGGTATGTGTTATATTCTTTGCACGAGTAGTAGTGTCTGAGCGTCTGCGCCGGGCATGCAGGGGGGTTAGAGGCGGGTGTAGGGGTAGTGCCCCCGAATTATTTTTTTCGGGACGACATATTTCCAGGACCACATGATATTAGGTGGTTTTTCGGCACATGGTTTTTTGCCGATGGTTTTCTATTTCCGGTTAAGGAATTAGGGGTTTGGATGCCGCTGGCTCCTATATGTATATTGTATTGTAAACAATGTAACACAATGTATGAATATAATATATGTTGGTTTTCCCGGTTTGGGTTTCTAGGTGAAAAATCTCTGTGTAATGTTTGTATTTGCCATTTTATCTTTTCTGTTCTTTTCTGAATATCAGTTTGCAGTAGATTTTGTACAAGGTTAGAATTTGCATCCCTCTCTCCCCCATCGATGCACTTTATCATTTGAAAACATATTGGTGCATATGTATAAAAAAATGCACTAGTGCATTTAATTGAGATAAGCACTGAAGACTGACCTCTGTTATTGCCTCTGCAAAGAAAAACCTCTACAAAATTTAAATAAGAATGTTTTCATTTGCATTATGCAAATTTAACTGTCTGAGGGTGTGTTATTACTTACACACCACCCTGGGTTGTTATTAATTACACATCGTACTAGTGTATTTCAAATTTTCTAGCACACTGACTGAAGCAAGTTAGAAAAATAATGCACACTTACTACAATACTTTGAAATTTATTACAAAAAAAAAGTGGTGCATTATGCATACCGCACCAGTGCACTACGAACGACATAGCACACCAAAAAACATAACTTCTAAAAAAAAATAGCACACGCGTTTATCATCAATGCACTAAAATATACAACAAAAAAATGAGCGGGAATTTGAGTTTTTGTATTTATAAAGGAAAACTATATTCATTGTAATATTGTTTTCCAAATTTTAGTGTTGATATTTATGCAAAAAGGATTTATCAATAAATATTTCCCAGTGGGTGGATTTCTTTTAAAGAGCCAAATTCAAGGGGGAGTATTGTAGGTCACATAGAAATCTTTAGAGGAGAAAGTTCAAGTATATGATTTGATTTTTTTAATCATCTTGATCATTCTACTATTTTATTCAAACAATTTTCAGTGCATTCCCAAACAAAAAAAAAGGGTTTCATAGTTACATTCAGTATTGGAATCCCTAATTTCCTTGTTCTTTTGCTTTCTCCTTCTGTATTTCACAAGAATAATTTTTTTTAAGCACAATTTATTTATAGGGTTTGGTTATTTATATATGGATTTTTCTTATCCATTGCAATGAAACCACTCATCACATTTTATCCCAAAACATCATGTCACTATTGATTTTTTTTAAATGCCTTCACGGTGACCGATGCGCTCTATACACAGTAAGCACACCAGAGTGGTTTTTTTTGTAAATAACATTGCTTTATTTCAATTTGAGATATTCTTAAAAATCATTTTTCGCAGTCGATGGTGCACATTTTACGTAAATACGCACCGAGATGCATTGTCTACAAAGTGCACCGTTGAGTTTAAAATTGAAACAATGTTGTTTTTATATGGAAATCATCATTTCTTAAATTTCTTTAGTGTTCGACGATGCATAATAAATAGTACTTAGGAAGCCATGTTTTTCTTAATTCATAAAGCACTAGCTGAATACAAAAAAATGTAAAATGTTTTCAATTTTGCAACGAAACTATTATATTATATCGATGTGTATGTATGTGTGGTGCACCGGTGAGTATAAGTATTGTTGACACCCCAGTGAAAACTATCTTAATATATGCACCAAGATCTTCTTTTTTTAATAATAATTTTTGTATATTTTTTTTAAGGAGATTTTGAAAATTCCAAGAAACAAACAAGGGGAAAACAAAGA
The DNA here is from genome assembly GCA_010110895.2 of Picea sitchensis. Classification (NCBI taxonomy): domain Eukaryota; kingdom Viridiplantae; phylum Streptophyta; class Pinopsida; order Pinales; family Pinaceae; genus Picea; species Picea sitchensis. The sequence continues at coordinate 63,557 of SNQJ01S0013181.1, read as the reverse complement.
CATGTCGATAGGGATGTCCAAAAAAGTGTAGAAGAAGATGTTAAAAGAAATGAACATAATTATGTCACAAGAGGATCCATCCTAACTACAATGTGCATCAGATGTATGTAATCATTTTTGTATTATTTTATGTACATTGAATTTAAGTATCGCATGAAATGCTAATTTTCAATTTTTATGTTGTAGAAAAGAAAAATAAATAGAATACATTAGACAAGACGATGAGGAATAAAATGGTTGATCACAAACTTTGTGAGTATTTAAGTTTTCATCATTTCTTAATATTTCATGTTTGTTGTAATATTTATATTTAAATAATTAATTTACACTTGTCCATGGATTTCTTTGTTGGCTAAGGGGCAGACCTAGGGTTCAACTCTAACAATGCACCAACAAGCCCTAACTACTGGCCCTTTCGGCAAAACCTATGATGCATATGTAGTCTCACCCGAAGTAGCAATAGGGGGTTGTAGGACACAGGTGTCTACAACCAAAGGAAATGCAAAGTGGATTCAAAGAAATAACAACACAACCTCTAGATATCATTTACTAGCTTAAACCTACTTTGCACAATTATATCTCAGATCTAACACAATAATGCAATATAAAAATAATCAGAAGACAAATAACACAACATCAATCACACATAACACCATATATATGTGGTTCACCCTCTCCCTAGGGATACATCCATAGAACTATGTTTCTTGATATTATATAAAACATTCAGTTCTATCTACATTCTTATCTTGCAGATCTCTCTCTCTTATTCTCTCTTCCTCTCCCTTTCCTGCGCACACAGCTGTAGGGTTGATCTTTTCACCCAGCTGAAGATATTACAATACCAGAAGGCTCTTACTCTCAACACTTCTCTCTTTCTCAACAACAATAATCACTCTATCAACAATCATAATCTCAGCAACTACCATCCATAACTCAAATGTGAACACGAACCCAAACCCCTCTTCTCCCCTCTAGGTTCTTATTTATACATTACAAATAGCTTTCGTACATCCTTAGGTCACATCCTAGGTGTCAAAAACCCTAGGTGTTTAAAACCCTAGGTCAACTTGACCCACGTGTTTCGGGCTTCGCCAGCTTGTATTTCCATCTTTCCCGTGAGGTGCTCCAAAGCATCTAATGGTATCTTTTTCCGCTTGTTGAGTTGTCCATGATCCCTCTTGCTTGTTGATCTGTTCTCCTCGATATTCTCGTCAAACGACTTTTTTCCCTTTACTTTGCTCCGTATTTTCTTCTTATTTAACCACTTCGACCTGATCTCAGACAACCTTCCTTCGCATAGTTCGCATTTCGCCTTTTATCTTCCTTTTTCTTCGCTTTCTTCCTTAGTCCATACCCAGGTCCTAACAGGTCCCCAACACCCACATGTGACTCATCCCGAGGCACTGCAGATCTAATTCTTTTGTTTTAATTCGACTTCAAACTGCGCAGCACAGCCTATACTTTCTACTCTATTCCTCCCCACTATGTGCGGACTATCTTTTCTGTGTCTAGTACCTAGTTTCAACTTCACCTGGTACCTAGACAGTTCTTCTTCTTATTTTATCGAGATTTGCAAGGCAACTAGTTTTCTAGTACAATTTTAACCTGCTCCCATTCACCAATCCTTCCTTCCATTCCCCATTCAAAGTCTTCAGCTGCACAACTCCTCCTTTTGTAACATAGGCCACCTCATATGGCCCTAGCCAATGCATCCTGAACTTCCTGTAATATACCAATACCAGATCTCCTTCCTTAAAGGCTTTCTTCCTTATGTGTCTGTCGTGGTAAGCCTTCTCTCGTTCCTTCTGTACCTGCTGATGGAATCCTGCAATAAATCGGTCTTCCTCTAGCTCTACCAACTGCGCAAGTCTATTTTTCACAGCGCCATTGTCATCCATATCTATGAATGTTGCAATTCTCAGGATAGGAACTAAATATTCCATAGGCACAACCGCTTCTAAACCATAAACCAACTTAAATGGAGTTTTCATTGTCATCTTCTTACAAGTGGTTCTATAGGCCCATAATACTGTTGGTAATCTCAAATCCCAGTCATCTCTGTTCACACTGCAGATCTTCGTCAGCGCAGTCTCAAAGATCTTGTTGAAATCTTCAATAGTACCATTTTCCTGCGAGTGGTATGGAGTTCTCTTCTGGTGATGAACTTCAAATTCCCGAGTCAAGCCTTCAATAATATTATTAATAAAATGTGTACCTTGATAACTCATGAGGATCTTAGGGCATCCAAACTTGGCTATGATGTCATCAAATATGAATTTTGTAGCTGTAGTTGCACTACAATCCTTGACTTCTCTTTCTTCTGCCCATCCGGTCAAATACTCTGTCCCAATGATGATGTATCTTTCTCTTGTGCACTTCCCTGGGGGGTTGATAGGTCCCATGAAATAAATTTCCCATTTTTCAAAAGCCTGTAAGGTTAGCTGGGGGTGCTAATGACACCTCATCTCTTTTGGAAGGTTTCCCAACTCTTTGGCATACATCGTAGGCTCTGTATTATTCTTTAGCATCTTTGTGTAAAGTAGGCCACTAGAGGCCAACTCTCAGAACCTTCTGCGTTGTTTCTTTTCTTGCATAGTGTCCTCTTGCGATGCCTTGATATACTTCTACCACAATTAGTGGTCTTTCTGCCTCCATAACACGTCTTCTTAAGATCTCATTAGGTCTCATCTTATATAGCTATCCAGCTATAAGTGAAAAATCTACAGCGCGCACTACCAGTTGTTTCTTCTAAATGATTGTGTATTCGCGAGGTTCCATTCCTGTTGACAGGAAATGAACTATCTCAGTGAAGTGATCATAAACCTTCCTAATGGCTAGCAACTGTGCATCTGGTAGTGTATCCTCCAAACTAGTAGGTTCCTCTCCATGTTCCAACCTAGACAAGTGGTCAAGTCCCTTGTTCATTCTCCCTGGCTTGACCACAATTTCAAAATCATATTCCTAGAATAGCAGTAGCCATATGAATATCCTTTCCCCCAACACTGGCTTGTTGACTAGGTATTTCAGTGCAAAGTGATCAGTGAACATCTTAAAGTGTCCTCCCAGGAGGTAGTGATGAAACTTCTGCAGTGCATACACCATGGCTAAACCTTCTCTCTCAGTGGTAGTGTAATTTATCTCAGTTGTTGATAACTTCCTTCTAGCAAAGGATAATAGATGGTCAATATATCCGACTCCTGGTTGTGCTAGAACTTCTTCTAATGCAATAAATGATGCATCGACATGCACATGAAATTCCTTACTCCAATCTGGAAAAACCAGAATAGGCGTAGTAACCATTTTTTGTTTCAGTGTGTCAAATCTCTGTCGGCATTCTTCTGTCTAATTAAACTGATAATCTTTCTTCAAAATCTTCTCCATAGGTGTTGTAATCTGTGCATAGACCTTAATGAAGTTCCTGTAGTATCCAGTATGTCCTAGTGCAGTGCGCAACTGTCTGGCTGAAGTAGGGGGTGGTAGATCAACAATAATGACAATCTTGAATGGGTCTACCAGCAACCCCTACTTACACACAATATGGCCTAGCAACACTCCAAAGGGTGAAAAAAAAATACATTTCTTCAAGTTCAAGGCAATCTGACATTGTCTGCACTTAGCCAACATTAGTCTTAAACATTCAATATGATTTTTCAATAAGCTAAAAACAATCCAATCATCAAAATAGGCTTCCATAAATTTATGTAAAAACTCCTTGAATGCTTCAACCACCACCCTAGAAAATATGGTTGGTGCATTCTTCAGTACAAAAGGAATCACTGTGTATTGGTAGGATCCTCATTTTGTTGCAAATTTTGTCTTATGGCGATCTTCCTTGGCAATCTTGATCTGGTGATAACCTGAAAATCCATTTGTGAAGGAGTAGACTTCCTGTCCTCCCACATTGTCTAACACTTCATAAGTAAACAGTGTAGGGAATGGATCATGTAAGCATGCATCATTTAGTTTCCTCAAGTCTACACAGATTTTGATATCTCCTATTTTCTTGTCTTGAACCACCATAGGGATAATCCATTCTGACTCTTCAACAAGTTCTATGATTACTGCTTCCAACATTCTGTCTAATTCAATCTTAACTTTCTCCTTATATTTGGGATTCAATCTGTAGGGTCTCTGCTTGACTGGTCTTTTATATGGTTTTAAGGGAATATTCGTTTCTCCCATGGGTCCTTTAATGCCCTTCATATTAGTGAACTTGGTTGGAAACAAGTTCTGATATCCATGCAGTAACTTTGTAATCTTGTCAATAGTGGCATCATCAAAATAATCTCCAACGTTGGCCAGATTAGGTGCTTGCTCTGTCCCAATATTGACTTTCTTGATTTTAATTGGATATCCAATAAAAGGTACTTCGACTCCTGGCACTTATATGTCTCTCTATCCATCTGTTTCTACAATTTTCACATTCCTAGGATCATCCTCTTCATCGACATTGATATTGTAACATAATTGCAATTTCTGAAGAGGCGTAGTCGATTCATCATCTTCTTACTCAACATGGAGGTTAGGTGCCTCCTCAAGTACTTTCTGTCTCACAACTTGTAAAGCTTGATCTACCGTAGGGTGTTGACTTTCAAATAGAAATGTAGCTACAAACTTCAGACTCATACCTTGCCAATATGTAGTGGTGAGGCGCAGTTTCGCTTGAAGGTACTAGTTGATAAGTGTTGTATCTAGTGTGTTAATGAATTTATGCACCCACTATTCTTGAGGAATGTTTCTCCAAGATTCCTCGCAACTTCGCACATGGTCTTTCGGGCAGCTTTGACCCATGTATCTAACTTCGCATCCTTTTATCTGATCTGAAAAATTAACTGTCATCCAAGTGTGACATTGCACCTAGTCCGTGATGTTCGACTTATGTGTTCCCCACCATCATGTTGGAGTTTCTTTCAAGGCCTCATCTAGTGCCAACAGTCTCTGTTGTACTGGTACAATTTTTTCAAATTCCAGTAAGAAAGTTTCTAAGTGATTCAAACCGTCAAAGGTGGGAAAATTACTTATTGTCGTGTCGATCCAACAAACTTCTCTAGTCAATCTAACACATCTCCACACATAAACTTCATACATTTTGTTATTCCATTTTTCTAGTGCTTCTTCTGAATCTGATGAACATGCATTGTCACTTCACCAGCTTAAATTCCCATCTGTTGTAGGATTAATGTAATCTTATTTTCTTGTTGTCAATTTGTATATATTCTCTAGTTCATACGTCCAGTCTTCTTATTTGACGGGCTCTATGTATCTGTAACCTTCATCAGGATCCATAGGTGCAATGACCCTAAGGCCATCACCTTCAAATGTCATTCTTCTTTTTTGAAAGTCAACAATAGTATAATTATTGAAAGCCCAATCAATTCCTAACAACACGAATAAGGAAAACTATCATCAACTATCTCAATTACTTTGAAGTCTACAAGTGTTCTAACCCCATCGATGTCCACAGGGACATGCTCCAGTCTTCCAAAGGGGCTTATTTCCTTCTGATTAGCCATCCTAAGCCTGATAGAGGAATAGATCAAGTTAGGTTTTCCCATCAGTGCCCAGGTCTGCTTTGTTATAACATTGACCTCCAACCCTAAGTCGTGGACCACATAATCTATATCATAATCTCCAATCTAAGTATTCAGGTGTAGTTACTTATTTGTCCGTCTCTTTTTAGATACTTGATGTATTGCTCTACTCAGTAAGGGATCTACCTTTCCTAGATCATGCCACCTAATCAAATTTTGTAGTTCTTGTACAACGCTCTCATCCTTTATCAAATTAATGCAAGTGCATAAGAATTCCATGAGCTTACTTACCTCTTTTTCTTCTCTAGATGAAGAAAATTGATCAAATGCCAGAGGCATTCCACATTCTCTTACTTTTGTTCATGTTTTTGATGAAGAAGCCTGATCTCTTCCAAATTATTTTCTTGCCTCCTCAAATGTTTTTTTCTCTTTCCTTGGATCGAACTTCTGTGTATTCTCTACAGCTTTCCTGACCCTTGATTCCTCTGTAGTCTTCCCTGGGTTCATTCTATCTTCTCCTATAGAAGCTCCTCCTCTAGTGATAACAAGGAATCTGGGATCCACTCCGTGAGGTTCTACTGAAATTGGTTTTACTTGTTGGTTTCCTCCTCATTTCTCCCGAAGCTTGGATAACATCACAGGAAAATCCTCTATGACATGTTCGAATGCATTGCAGTAACTACAAGTGGTATAAGGGTTCTGACAATCCCTTTCCAAGTGACCTGGTTGTGTGCAGTTATAAAAAATGATCTGACCTCGACCTTGGCCCATGCCTCGTCCTTATCCTCTTCCTCTGAATCCACCACGAGGGTTGAAGTTTCCTCTTCTTGGGTAGTTAAACTGCATAGTGTTTCCCTCTTGTTGCATCTCTCCTTGAATCCTATATGTATCTCTTGACCTTTCATGCAAGAGATCATAACCTCGATAGTCTTTCTCATCATGCTCCACAGATTTACATAATGTGCAGTAAATATTTGTAGGTGTCTGAATATATTTTTCCATGTAATAACATTCACCAGGTCGATGTTTATTTCTACATACCTCGCACCAAGGTAGAGTAACCTGATTCAAAGGGATCGGAGATCCAGAAGCCAAGCATTCATCGAATAGGGGACAATGCTCCTTATCGTGAACTTCTAACTTACATCTGATACACCATATGTCTTCTCTTTTAACTTTTCCCTTATCTTTTTCATGTCTTCGACTTGTAGAGATAAGCTAGTTAGCTGACTCAAGATTTGACTCATACCTCAGCTAGATTCTCTCATAGGGGTTGATTCTATTTTCATGGTGATCTCCAACGCCTCAGCCTGTGAATCAATCTTCTGCTACATCAGAGGGACTCTGATGTGTGGTAGGAGGACAGCAATGAACCATTCCTTGTTTTGATCATCTTGGATCTGAAAACCCAAATGGTCTTAAACCTATGATCAAACTCCCAAACAGGTTTGGCTACTTTCTCCTTAATTTCGTTCAGCTTTGTAATGCACTGTGAATCTGACTTAGGTTTCTTGAATTAGGAAATCAATGCAGTCTTAATGAAATTCAGTGGTTTTGGTTGTAAAACGCCTTGAACAAATTTCATGTACCAGCTCAGTGTGTGGTCTCTCAAGGTGGTACTAAATTGATCTCTCTTAATAGCTTCATCAGTGACATCCTTAATATTCTATACAGATTCACATCAAAACCAGTGTTGGTCAGGATCTTTAGATCCATCTCCCCTGAAGGTGGGTAATCTCATCTCATCTGCCATAGATATTCCTAGGTTTCCTAACTGAGTATGTGTTGGAATTCCTGTAACAATGCTCTGAGTGCTCTGATAACTTTGGCTCACTTAATTTTGCTAAAACAACAGAAGGAGTAATAGTACTTACTTTAGTAGTCGTCGCATTTCCTGAATTTTTCGATTCTTCTCAGTGAGGTTCTTCAGTCCTCCCTTCCTCTACCCTAGCAGACTTTAAATGTTCCTCGTTCAGTAACTCTTCTTCTTCTCCACCGTAGAACCCTTCTTCCTGTGCTAATGGTTCGTGATTCTACTCAAACAAGTTCATCAAAGGAACTTCTCTGAATTTTCTCCCATTGCGCGTATGTCCAACCTCTGTGTCGCTGTCATTATCTGAATTCTTGAACATTAGCTTTCCAATCTGACCCACTATTGTATCTTCAAGATGTTCTTCTTATGCAGTAGAATCTTGATTTTCAATTTCAAAAAGTGTAAAAATTTTCCTCTAGGTCCTTTAAAGAAATATCTCTCTTCTTTGCTATATGACTCTACTTTGTCAATAGAAAACTTGGTGATGTACCCTCCAATGGTGATATCAAACCATTGATCTACTACTCTTGACACAGTGTTATCAACTCTCTTTATCTTCTAGATCAACGTCGATGTCCAAACCACAGGTGATCTAGATCTGATCTCAAACTGGGTATCTGCTAATCTGGCTAACCACTCATATACCTCCTTATGAATTACTCCAAAGAAAATCTCATGTATATCAGTAAAGATATACTTTCCCAACCAGTCTTATGTGCTAATATTAGGGTTCTTGTTCTGGGCTTCCGTGAAGTCCTTCTCTTGTTCTTCTATCCACTTCTGAATATTTGTCTTCGATGGAAACCTTGACATTCCCTCAAAAGGATCCTGGTCCTAGAAACAGAACCATTTGTTGGCACAGGGGCAGACCCGGGGTTTGGCTCTAACAACGCACCAACAATCCATAACTACTGGCCCTTTCGGCAACACTTACGATGTAGATGTAGTCTCACTCGAAGTAGCAATAGGGGTTTGCAGGACAGAGGTGTCTACAACCAAAGGAAATGAAAAGTGGATCCAAAGAAATAGCAACACAACATCTAGATATCATTTACCATCTTAAACCTACTTCGCACAGATTTATCTCAAATCTAACACAATAATGAAATAGTAGAATAATCAAAAGACAAAGAACACAACATGAGTCACACATAACACCAAATATACGTGGTTCACCCTCTCCCCAGAGCTACATCCACGGAACTCTGTTTCTTGATATTATATAAAACGTATAGTTATATCTGCGCTCTTAGCTTGCATATCTCTCTCTCTTATTCTCTCTTCCTCTCCCTTCCCTGCACACCAAGCTGCAGGGTTGATCTTCACACCCAGCTGAAGATCTTACGATACCATAAGGCTCTTACTCTCAACACTTCTCTCTCTCTCTCAACAAAAATAATCACTCTATCAACAATCACAATCGCAGCAACTACCATCCATAACTCGAATGCGAACGCAAACCCGAACCCCTCTTCTCCCCTCTAGGTTCTTATTTATACATTACAAATAGCTTTTGGACATCCTTAGGTCACATCTTAAGTGTCAAAAACCCTAAATAACAAAACCTCCGGTGTCTAAAACCCTAGATCAACTTGACCCACATTTTCTGGGCTTCATCGGCCTATCTTTTCATATTTCCCGCGAGGTGCTCCAAAGCATCAATTGGTAGTTTTTTCCACTTGTTGGGTTGTCCACAATCCCTCTTACTTGTTGATCTATTCTCGTCGATCTTCTCATCCAACGACTTGTTTTCCTTTACTTCTCTCTGTCTTTTATTCTTTAACCACTTCGACCTGATCTCAGTCAACCTTCCTTCTGCGCAGTTTGCATTTTGCCTTTTCTCTTCCTTTTTCTTTGATTTATTCCTTAATCCATACCCAGGGCCCAACAGTCTTTTACTAGGTGCTAACATACAAGGAGGAGCCAACCCATAAATTGATAAACATTGGGTTAAGTATGGGTTGTGAGTATATGTTGAAGAATGCAAGTTTAATTGAACAATTCGTAAGTAGCTATGTTTTTTAACTTCCCTTGTTTTTATGATTAATGAAAAAACAAGAAAACTTTATATTGATTGTATCGACTATGATTTTTCATGTCGTATTAAACATGTAGGAAACAAAGTATGTAATGCAGACACCATAAGATATTTTGAGAGAATTCATGAAGCATGGATTCAAAAAAATGTTGTGTATTGTTTATGAAGACTTGTTGCTAAGGTATGTTTTTATTTCATAATCATGTATATATATATATATATATATATATATATATATATATATATATATATATATTACAATTTATTTTCTATGTTTGTAGATGGAAGATGAAGGGGTAGAACATAAAAAACAAGTTGATCATCAGGAAAACATTATGTTAAAAACGAAAATTACAATATCACCTACAATTGATTAAGAAATGAGGCATGCACACAATTCAAGAAATGTGAATAGTTCAAATGATGAATGATAATCAATATATAATTGAATGTTACTACAAGTTGTATGTTTTGGATTATTAGTCCTGAAAATGGATTTTGTTTAATGTACTAGACATATTGTCCTAATTACATGAGGACATATTACCAATAAGTGTATGATTTACAAATTGGTTGAAATTTTATTATATTACTAGACCTTTACGTTGTGCTTTTGTATGACAATGAGTCTCTTATTCATATATATAATAAAATGGGTTTCTTATTTCATTACATTGTCAAATGTTGTAAAATGTTGTGTTCTTGAATAAATAATATGTGGATGATTTACATTGTTACAAATAATAGAAGTTTAATTGGTTTGGATAATGCATTAATACAAGCGTTATATTGGTAAAATAACATAAAACATAAAACAATATTATTATAAAAACATATTTGATTTTGGAATAATTGATTGAAAATTTGTAAAAACAATGAATTAAAATATAAACATATCAGTGCATTGTATTCTTTTGAAATCACTAGATAGGGTTTGTTATAATATAGACATCGATGCATTTTGAGTAGTCATATGCACCGATACCTAATAATTATAATAACACATTGATACAAACTATTGAGAAAACACACCATTATGTAAATGATATAATGTGCAATAATATTTATCATTTCAAAATTGTAGGATGCTCATGTTTGAAATATTAATGGGGGCACTAAAAAAATGTGTATCGTGCATTACTCTTATTAGCACACATCGAGAAAATGTAAATGTGTTGTACATGATTCATACTAATAAATAATATTTTAAAGTATGTTGGTACATACTAATTATAGAAACATGGTGTTTCTATATTAAATGCATCAGGTCTCAAGATAACATGATCACATCGGGGATATATATAAATTAATCACACTGGGATGTACTAATATTAAAGTTCACCAGTGATAACTATAACTTAATCACACAGGGGTAGAAAATTCCTAAAGAGACAATGCCATCATAAAGGAAAAACAGACGAACAGTAATTATAAAAGAGCATCGGTGCTATGCATATGACGAAAAAGGAAGAATGGGTGCACAATAGTTATAAACACTCTGGGACGTTCTTTATTATATTCATATCTAGGTCATTTTTATTATATTAATGTACTAGATAATTTAATTATGATAACATGTCGGGTCTTGAAGTTTTTTCAATATACATAGCTGAATGCGTTGACAACAAGAAATGCGGAGAAAACCCATTTGGTACAACCTCTACCTACTATTTTTTATTTATTTATATAGAACATCCACTAAAGCCTTTGTTAAAACCTCCATAGCCAATAGAGAAGGTTGTAGCGAGTATTTTTTGAAAATTTTCAAATTTTGTTGCACTAAAACCTCCACTAGAAGGTGTTCTTCTTATAGTGTGTATGACCTACAACTACACGCTTTTGAAGGTGTACATGCCCTTCTTCAGGCTTTTTTGTGTATATGTGATTGTATCCAATGTGATCCACGTACACATACGAAAAACTTCATACGACACAACCTCACGCATGGCTTCCTTGACTAGAACCCACTTGTGGTTGCCTCTCTTCTCTCTTCTCCCCTTGGCCTAATCTCTAGATGGAGGCCTTCTCCACCTATCCAAGATCTCCTTGAATCCTACAATCCTTCATGATCCAATCCTCTAAGTTTCATAATTTGTCTTCTCACTCACCCTATCCTTGTTTTATAATATTGAGTTATGACCTAACTACTAATATCCAAAGTGATTGATGTTTGATATTACTTCTCACCTCACTTAGAATCCAGCTGGTTAAAATTAAAATGCTAATTTTTAGCATTTAATTAAATAAATCAATTGATTGATAAAAAAATTTAATAATTTCTTTAATTAAGTAAAAGTTACAAGGTAAGAATGCTTTAGAAATATTTCCCACATGTCTAGACACATAGACTGATGCAGAAAATACATGATGATGCTACCATAACATCAACAAGTTTGGGGTGTGGGAATGGGTATACAGGCGGACCATGAGAGGCAGGAGGAGAAGGGGTTGAGAGAGTGAGAGGAAGGAAGAGAGAGAGAATGAGTAGAGAGAAAGTGTGTGAGAGTGTGAGTTGGAGAGAGAAATATATATAGAGGGGTAGAAGCGAGTGTGTGTGTGTGAGAGAGTGTGAGAGAGGTATATAGAGAGACAGAGAGATAATGAGAGGGAAGAGGGAGAGATAAAGAAAGTGGGAGAGAGAGTGGGGAGAGGGAAGGGGGATATAGAGTGAGAGGAGAGGGAGGTAGATGTAGGAGGAGGGAGAGAGGGAGGAGGGGATATATTGATTGAGAGGGATTGATAGAGAGAGGTGGGGGGTTATAGAGGGAGGAGGGAGGTAGAGAGGGAGTAGAGGAGAGGAGGGGAAGTAGACATGGAGTGGGAGAGAAGGAGAGAGAAACAAAGAAGTGATATAAAGGGGGATAGGAAGTGGTGGTAGAGGGTATATGAGAGTAGGGGGAGGGAGAGAGAGGCTGAAGGGGGAGAGAGAGAAAGGGGGTAGAGAGGAGTAAATAGTGAAAGGGAGAGTGGGAGAGAGAGAGGGTGATATGGTAGAGAATGAGAGGTAGGGATACAGAGTGAGGTTAGATGCTTAGGGAGAGAGGGTTATAGAGGGAGGGTGGGAGAGAGGAGGCCGGAGGGGAGGGATTGGAGGGATGAAGTAATTGGTAGAGGGAAATGGAAGGTGGAGAGGGGGAAGGTGGATGGATACTGATTAGCAAATGGGGAGGGGTAAGAAGAGGGGGAATATAGGTGAGACAAGGGGAGGGTGGTATAGTGTCTATTGCAAAAGGGGAGGTTGTAAGGAAAATGAGGTACAAATTAATATATTTTGTTAAATGATATATATGAATACAATGATAGATTGTATTTTATACTATGGGTTTGTATAGATTAATATACTTTATTGAATAATATATATGAATATAATGATTGATACCATTGTTTGTATAGACTAAGTGGGAAAATATAGTAATAATTGATTAATCCACATGCACTAGCTATATTTAGATGGAATAGGGGAGGTGGGAATGAGGGGGTGGGGTGAGAGGGACAAGGGAGGATGTGAGATAAGGTGAAAGGATGGGTAGGGGAGAGGGGAGGAGGAGGAAAGAGATCAAGGAAAAAAAAAAATCGTGCATGCATTCCAAGAATGCGTGTGCATTTCTAGAGAGCATGCATGTTCTTAGGAGTACTTGCACGTTAGTTCCTATTCAATTTTTTTGGGAAGGACATAGCATACATGTTTGTTGAGTTAGTTTCCTCAGATTTAGGTTAGAGTTGACAAACCTAGTGGTTTGGTACCCAAATACATAAAGACCTCCATTTTATGAATACCTCTCTATATCTCTATTTTTGACATTTATTTTTCTATAGGCTACACAAATTCCAAATATATATATATATATATATATATATATATATATATGTGTTTAATATTTCTAATCTATCTTTTTTTACATATCAAAATCCAAAAATACATACCTCTTTTTATTTATGCTATAACTTTTTACATATCAAAATCCAAAAATACATACCTCTTTTATTTATGCTATACTTTTTTATCATCTTAACCATTTTTACAATAATTTATATGCCACACTGGAAGAGATTGATATCTACAATATAAAATAAAAATGGTTTGATAATGTTAATACCCTCATAGCCTACACTAACAAAAGGCCTTGTAATTTCAAGGATATTTTTGGTCCTCAAGTCTGCACGTGACTGCTAAAGGGTAGAGCTAGGCCACCTAAAGTTTTGGAATGGTTGGCTTTTTTATTATGTTGGTCAGTTGGAGGGTTGTTTTACCAAAATATAAACATGGTTGGATTAACAAAATGATATAGAAGAGGGTTCTACTTGGTGGGTGGCACAAAAATGAATGACAAGTGAGGTAATAGAGGATAAAACATGGGAAAACAACAAATCATTCAATGAATACTCTACTGCAAGAAGTTTAATACTGAAAATATCATTTCAAGACATTAAACATGCATCAAAAACACAATCATTCCCATAGGTTGCAAAGCAAAAAAATCTTCACCAAAGCATTTGTTGTTTCACAGGTTGCATATTAGTAAAGACAAGTTATACAATCGTTGAAGGAAATGAAATGTTCTTCACACAAATTGAAAAATGCATTCAAGATAAGATAAAACACATAAATATTTGGAAAAAAAAACTCTCATCAAAAGTATATTCACTAGGTAGAGAGATTTAATCCATGCATAGAACAGGTTCAACTAGTTTGATGTATTGATATCATTCTCCCAAAAATTGAACCCTCAAAACATACAAAAACCACATATTTATCATAAATGCAGAGGCCCTCGACCAGTGTGGAGTTGGGGCTTAACTCTACAACATCTGTTGTAAGACAACTTATTAACTTAATTAAAACACTGTTGGAGTATATTAATGTATACTTCGAGATTAAATTAAGAAAAAAGGAGTGGTTATTATCACACAAAAAATACCACTGATTATGCCTTAATCTAAAAGAATGCTACAATTAAACAACTGAAAAATTGCTACTAGAAATTAAACTGGATTGATGCATATGTTGGAGTGAACTGGGATTTGACAGAAAATTACTAGGAGTGACAGAAATGAGTTATGTATCGAGCACTATCATCCATGCATGTTGTTGGAGGCCACTAGGAGATAACTGGATGTGTTGGCTGCATTCTTCCTTAAGTTATCTCCTGGGGGAAAGAAGAAATTCATTCTGGCACTTTTATGGAGTCTCTGATATCCCTTCTGCAGTCTAGGCATGCAATTTATCCAATTCCTAGTTTGGCACTCTTTTTTAAACATTTCAAAATATGCATTAAATAAGGATGAACCCCTTCAGAAATTTGGTGTTCGGGAGCTTTGGAGTCATTAACCAACATTAATCACTTATTAACCCGATATTTCGTTTAACCTTCATTATTTAAGGACTTCAGGACTTCGACTCTTCGGGGTTCGGGTGGCTCCACAATGCAAAGTCTGAGAATCTCCCGGAGGACGATTTCCCGGAGTGACATGGCATAATGATGTCATATCACTAACGTGTTATGGAAAGAAGGGTGACACGTGTCACTCGAAAGAGTATAGATGAAAAATCCAAATGTGCTTGAAATGAGTGCCACATGTCTCAACAGATGAATGTGACATGTCGTTAAAAGATGAGTGCTACGTGTCTTAACATTTGAATACCACGCGTCTTCGACTTTTAGGGGTTCAGGAGTTTTTGAATGAAAAGTTAATAGATCTTCCAGAGGACTAAACTCGTAGAGTGATTAGCCAATTCTTATAACTAATTAACCCGATATTAATATGTTTTTATCATTTAAATATTTCGGGACTTCGGGGCTCCAGGATTTGGGATATTGTTCCTATTCTGGATGGAACAATCTCGGAGTGACACTCTTCCGGACCTTACGTGTCAACATTTAGGCACTTGGACATTCAGGGGCTCCAGTGCTTCGAGGCTCTGGCACTTCGGGACTTTGGTGAACTATGTTTTCCTTGAATGGAAATCTCTCAGAGTGGAAATCTCCTAGAGTGACATGTCCCTATGATGTCACCA
Source organism: Picea sitchensis (assembly GCA_010110895.2). Lineage (NCBI taxonomy): Eukaryota > Viridiplantae > Streptophyta > Pinopsida > Pinales > Pinaceae > Picea > Picea sitchensis. The sequence goes on along the minus strand of SNQJ01S0013181.1, from coordinate 48,156 downwards.
TCGATTACATGTCACAAAAAGAGAGTGACACATGTCACCTGAAAATGAGCAGATGACATAACCAAAGGTGCCTGAAATGAGTGCCACGTGTCATAATCGATGAATGCCATGTATCAACGCCAGATGAATGCCACATATCAACATAGATGAATGTCACGTATCTTAACTGATGAATGCTACACGTCTCCGGCTCTTCGAGGTTTGGGAGTTTTTTAATGTAGAGTATGGCTAAATCCTGGAGGACGATCTCCCGGAGTGACGTGGTAGTTATGGGTTCCAGTGTTTGGAGGCTTCAACACTTTAGTGTCTGGGCACTTCGGAAGATTTCAAACAATGGCAAGTTCAGATGCTCGAACTCTGAAGTCGTGGAGTGACGTCATCTTCTTTGTTGTTAAACCTCGCGCGAGTTTGAGACTCTGAATGTGTGAGAGCCTTTGATATAAATGGATTTTTGGATCTCCACCATCGAAATGTAACCTGTCTATTTGGCTTATAATCTAAGCTCAAAATGGATTGGTCTGAATTGCTACATTTTTTCTGTGGAAGTTTCCTACGCATACAAAGGACTTGGTGGACCTGCTGCATGCTCAGTTAGTGGTAAACATGATGACAAGTATTTTAAATCTCAAACCAAAACATGTAATCACTTTTCAAGAAATCAAAAGATGGTCTAAAATAAGAAAAGACGAGTAGGGGCCATAGGAGATGGGTGACTAAATCATGGAAAATAAGCTCACCAAACACAAAAAAAAAAATCAAACTTGATGGATGTATAGGGTAAAGGAGGGAAAGGGCAGGGGTACAGACCTAGGTTACAACATTGGCTCCAACCGATGATAGAACTTCACTGTGAGGTGCTAAGAATAATAGATTAGGTGCCTTACCTTTCAGAACCCCACTCCCACTGGTTGTACCTTACCTCTATTTATGTCTGTCAAGAATGTATATCTTATTGAATCCACACTATAACTGCACCCCAATGCCTTTGATTGCTTCATCTTTAACCACCTCTTTTTGTCATTTTTCTCTTCTATTTCTCTGATGAATTTGTCATATTCTCCAAACCTCTTGTTTTGCTGGAACCAACCGAGTCATTCATCAGTGAAAGCATGGTCCTTGTGACTTTTCCTTTGATGATTCGGTTTGACGTCAATTTTTTTTATCACATGCAGATCTCTGGGGGACCCTAAATGTGATATTAGCATGTGATTATGAAAGTTGTCAAGGGTGGTTTGGATCCACACCGCTTTGACTTTCGTAATCAACCACCAACTACCATGTACCTCCCAAGCTATATCATGGTTTCAATTGTGGGACCGCTCTAGGATATTAACGTCCGTGCACCTTTTGTTTCCACAATGAACTGTGGTTGTCGCTCAGTTTTGAAATCTACAATTTGGGTGGACCCTACTACTATAGCATGTGATTTCGAAGGTTGTCGAGGGTTGTTTCGATCCACATCGCTCTGACTTCCACAATTAACCACCAATTTCCACGTATCTCAAGAACACTACCACATTTTCAATTGAGGGACCACTCTAGGATATTAACGTTCAGGCACGTTTTATTTCCGCAATGAGTGTGAGATGTCGATTAGTTTTTCAATCTACGATTTGGGTGGGCCCTACTACTTTAGGGCACCTACTAAAGTTTTATTTGTTCGCCAATTTTAAAACTCTTCTAGCCATATTTAGAGATGGCGTCAATTTTTCCTTCAAAAAGAAGATCAAACCAACAACAATAACAAACCCCAGTGTCTTTGTTGTGATATGGATTCTTTATTTAATATGAAACTTAAAAACACAACTACACCCCAGTTCCTTTTTTTGGCTATGGATTCTTATTTCTGATCTACTGTATAAACAAACGGAAAATGAAATGCTCAAACAAAGAGCTTATTCAACACACCCCTTGTAACATCCCCGACCATCCATGCCAGGCCACGCTACACTAGAGAACTCTTTTTATTCTCTCTGCGGAACATACTGTAACATACCCAACATCTAACTAAGTTATGCCACATAAATTTTTTGAACTGCATCCAATTAAATTATATACACACAAAACTCTTGCGGAAATATATATATATATATATATATATATATAATGTAAACAACCAAATACATATGTAAATGCAAGGATTCATACTGAAATAATAGTAAACATATACATGCAGCATATACAGGAAATAACCATAAAAATAAACACAGTTATAACCACACATATGATAACCCATAAAAAATAAGCACGTAAATAACAATGCAGCATGTAAATTTATCACACAATTGGCACTTATCTTGGTGAGAATGTCACCAACTGCGTGCAGACCTTCCACAAACCTCCCAGCCTTAGACCACATTGTTCATCACTCTCAACAGTGAGTCACCCTCAAGCTGGGACTAAACTCCACTTGGGTAAAGGGATTCCTAACCAGGCTAAAGGCTCATAGACAACGGGAAAGACTCCGTCTCAGGTGCCAACTCAAACTAACAACCTACATTTCCTCATTCCCCACATGCCTGTCCCACCCAGGAAGTGTGCCCTTTCTTTGCTCAATAGTCCTTCGACTTCCCCACTTCCTTTCTAGGCTTCAGCAATAGGTTAGACGGGAAGTCTCAGCGCATTATAGCTGCAGTTCAACACCTTCAGGAAATCAATTTCCAACAATTATCTCACCCAAAGAGAAATTGCTCACGGGCCTGACAACCCACCTCTTCAATATCCCATGGGCTTGACAACCCGCCTCTTCAGTCCATCTCCCAAGCTAACCCTCTACATGAACATGTAATGTCTAAAGATACAAGTTTAGGTACAATCATGAAGATACGAAGGATAGCTCAATGGGTGTGTGCATTCTCATGGATGATTGACTGGATGACTGAATGATGCAAGGAATCCTGGGAAGAATGATGGAAAATATCCCCAAAATGAACTAAGTCCCAAAAATATGTATGCACGTCCCCAAATTCACACTTGTCATGTTGGGAGCTACTTTGGCCCACTAGTCCCCAACTTTAGAACTTATGATAAAATAATTATCCATACTTTATGATTTAAGAAATATTTATATAATATTCCTTTTTGGCTTAAGCTCCCTAGCTCAACCCCTTTTCCTTAACTTTTAGGCCCCTCCCTTTCACTAACTAATGGATTTTAGTCACCCATCTATTTTATCGTGGTTGTTCTACACGCAACGATGTATTTTATATTAATTATGAGACATATACAAAAATAGGCGCACTGGCCTTTAACATCTAGGCTCTCCATCCTAATTAAAACATAAGCATCCTAGCTTATACCAACTGGCTCACTAGCCTATAAAAAACAACATGTACACAAAGGCTCCCTGGTCTCTCAATCACGCACGCTTAAGTTTTTGCGCACGGTATCTTGGAATGTGCAAACTTCCTCATTTTACTACACAGTACATGCACGCACTATGCCATGAAAGGTGCATACAAAATGATATCAAACAAATCACCATCTTAAGTACATTTGCATTTAAATTTATAATTGGGTTCGGCCTTAGGAATATTACAATCCCCTCCCCTTATTTATGCAATGTCCTCAGTGCATCATGTACACATATACAACAAAATTTCAAAAGTCCTAAAAAAGATGTGGGTATTCTTCCCACATTGCATCCTCATGCTCCCAAGTAGCGTCCTCAGGACCATACCAAGTCCATTGGACCTTTACAAGCCCCATGTCTCGGTTCCGGAGCTGTTTGATTTTTTAGTCCAGAATGCAGATCGGATGCACTTAGAAAGCGCCTTCTTACTCCACTTGAATCACATTCCAATCAATAACATGATTAGCATCAGGTATATATTTCTTGAGAAATGATACATGGAATACATTATGAATAGACATAGATGTAGGCAATTCAATCATATAATCTACTGGACCAATCCTCTCTAGGATTTCAAACGACCCACAATAGCAAGTTTCCAACTTTGAACAATTTCCCAACTTTAGGGAACTTCTGTTGGCTTTTACTTTAAAAAATACATGGTCTCCCACTTTAAATTCCCTATGAGCTCTTCTCTTATCATCATATCTTTTTTGTATATCTCGGGCTGCCTTTAAATTTTGTTTTATTTTTATCATTTGCTCTTCCATTTCTTTGAGTAAATCTGGCCCAACCACTGCTCTATCTGTTGGGTTATCCCAACTTACTGGTGTGTTGTACTTTCTACTATAAAGTTCCTCAAATGGGCTCATCTTTAGAGATGCTTGGTACCCATTGTTATAAGAAAAATATACCAAGTGTAGTTAGTCTTCCCATTGTGATGGTTTATCCATCACATACATCCTCAACATATCTTCAATCACTTGATTCACCCTCTTTGTTTGTCCATCTAATTCTGGATGATAAGTTGTACTAAAATTCAAATTTGTTCCAAATAAATTAAATAATCCCTTCCAAAATTTTGAGGTAAATTTTGGATCTCTATTAGACACAATTGTCTTGGGTATGCCATGTAATCTATCAATTTCCTTCATATAAACATCAACAATGTTCACTGCCTTGTGAGTGAACTTAACTGAAACAAAATGGGCAACTTTAGTAAGCTTATCCACCACTACCAGATAGAATCATGTTGCTTGTTTGTTATGGGAAGTTTGGTAATGAAATCCATTGTTACAAATTCCCATTTCCACTTAGGGATGGGTAATGGTTGTAGCAAACCAGCTAGGTGTCTATGCTCAGCCTTTACCTTTTGACATTCCAAACATCTAGCAATAAAATCAACAACCTCTTTCTTCATGTCTGGCCAATAATATTGGCTCTTGACATCTGCAATAGTTTTCTAATAACCTGGGTGCCCAGCATAAGGTACATTATGCATTTCTCTCAATATCAGATTTTTCAACTCCTAGGAATTTGGTACATAAATTCTTCCCCTGTACATGATAATTTCATCAATATTTAGCTTATATTCCTCAATTTTCTGCTGCAAAATACCTTGTTGTAATTTTTCCACTAATTCCTTGTATTGCAAATCTGATTTGGCAGCCTCTATAATTCTGTCTTTCAAATCTGATTGGCACATGCTAATGGTTGTAACATACAATTCATGTACTCTTATGCTGAGTGCATCAACCACTTTGTTCTCTTTCCCCTTGATATGTTTTATATCAAAGTCATATTCAGTTAGAAATTCTAACCATCTGCTTTACCTAGCATTTAGAGTTGGCTGATCAAATAAGTATTTCAGACCATAATGGTCTATTCTTAGCTAAAACCTTTTCCCCATGAGGTAGTGTCTCCATTTCCTCAAGGCATGCACTATGGCTTCTAACTCCAAATCATCAGTGGCACAGTGTCTTTCATGCTCCTTTAACTTCCTTGACTCATAACATACAACAAACCCATTTTGAATGAGGACTCCACCAAGTCCCTCTTTACATGCAACTGTGCATACAATGAAGTCTTCATTTGGGTTTGCAATCCTTATTATTGGAGAACTTGTTAATAATTGCTTCAAGTGCTTGAAAATCTTTTCACAATCCAATGTCCACTGAAACTTCACACCCTTCTTTTGCAAGGAAGTGATTGGGTGTGCAATCTTTGAGAATCCTTCAATAAATCTCCTGTAGTAGCCTGTAAGGCCCATGAATGATTTGACCTCTATCACATTCTTTGGCACTGACCATTCTCTAATGGCTTCTATCTTCTCAAGATCCACTGCTATGCCATCCTTTGAAATGATATGCCCCAAATAATGAATTTGATTTTGATAAAATGAGCAATTGCTCAATTTGGCATACAACTGATGTTCCCTTAATACTTTCAACACAATCCTCAAATGATGTTCATGCTCTTCTTCTGACTTGGAATATATATGAATTTCATCCAAAAAGACAATGACAAACTTGTCTAAATAATCTTGGAAAACACGATTGATTAAGCACATGAAAACAACTGGTGCATTTGACAACACAAATGGAACCACTGTGAACTCATAATGACCATACCTTGTCCTAAAGGAATTCTTGTTGATATCTTCCTCTTTAATCCTTACTTGATGGTATCCTGACCTGAGATCTATCTTTGAAAATATCTTTGCATCCTTCAATTGATCAAAAAGATCATCAATCCTTGGCAAAGGATACTTGTTCTTAACAGTCACTTTATTCAATTGTCTGAAGTCAATGCACAATATTAATGTCCCATCTTTTTTCTTCACGAACAAAATTGGGGAACCCCAAGGTGACACACTTTGGCGCATATACCCCTTCTTCAAAATCTCTTCAAGATGCATTTGCAACTCCTTCATCTCTAGTGTGCTCATTCTGTATGGAGATTTTGACATTGGAGCTGCTCCAGAAATTAAACTTATAGAGAAATCAATATCTCTCTTTGGGGGTAGTTCTGGTACCTCCTTGAACACATCTTTAAAATATTCTAAGACTGCATGATCTTCCAAATTGGGCACCTTATCTTTAGGTGTCTTCTCCATATGAGTTGCAAATATTTGACATCCTTTCATGTAACATTTCATCAGTTGCAATGCTGAAATTTCTTTGATGGTTACTGTCCTGGGAATTCTCTGCACTTTCCTTAGACTTCCTTCCTCATCCAAGAAATTAAATTCCTTGTTATGATAGTCTAGGATAGCATGATGTTGATCCAACCAATCCATACCAATTAGGTAGTCATAAGAACCTAAAGGCAATATGTTCAAATCTTCCCTGGTGTTCAATCCATTCATGTCCATAAGACAAGACTTAACCATCTCATTGACTTTTCTTTTGGCTCCAATAGCCAGCTACACCAACCAAGATTTTCCATGCTTTCTTCTTGGAAAATGGAAACTTTCCACCATCTTAGTATCTATATAACTATGACTAGCTCCTGAATCAATTAAAATAGCAATGGTTTGGTTGTTGATCATACCTTCCACTTCAATCATATGTGACTAATACTCTGCTTTCTTGTTGTCCAGGGTTGTATAGATCCTTGATACATTTATGCCAATGTCCTCCATTATTTCAACTTGTTGTACATTGTGAGAAATTCTCACTTTTTTCACCTATGTTAGGACAATCTCTATACATATGATCTCCTTTACAACCCCAAGATTGAATAGGTGGATGCCTTGGCCTTTGACCCCCTGTCTCAATCGTTATAGGTTCTCTAGGAGTTTGTTGCCGCTGGAGATTATTTCTGAAAAATGATGGCTTAGCTCCCTTCTTCTTTTGATCCATCTTGAACTTATTTTTGTCTTCCCAAGATTTTTGGAAAGTTGGCCTTTCTTTTTGTTTATCATATAGGCATTTAGCTCGCCTTACGGTCTCCTCCAATGTCTTTGGATCATCATATTGTATGTTTTCACTGATAAATGATGACAATCCACTCAAATACCTTTGAATTTTAACTGTCTCATCCTTGATAAAAGAGACATACTTCAGTAGTTCTAGAAACCTTCTTTAATATTCATCAATTTTCATACTCCCAAGCTTGAGTTCAAAGAACTCTTTCATTTTCTTGTCATAGTATCTCTTAGTCAAGTATTTCTTCTCAAAATGCTTCTTGAATTCCCTCCAAGTAATACTTTTCTCTTTAATGTGTTTCTCCTACACAAGTTGATCCCACCACATGGATGTCTTTCCCTTGAGTTGATCGATGACAATTCTACCTTCTGCATGAGAAGAATAATTATTCAATTTAAAATACTTTCTCATGCCCAACAACCATGTCTCTGCATCTTCATCCTTCTTGTGCTCACCATCAAATGTAGGAGGTTTGATTTTGTTCATTTCTCCACATAGCTCATCCACCCCATACCCCTTATGCTTCCTGACAGGGGATGGATTCAATCTGTTTTGTGCTCTCTTATTGGAATGCCTTGGGGAGTGGTGGTTATGTCTGCTAACACTTATGGTTCTTCTTTTCTCATGAGGAGGCCTGTGACTTCCATATTTGGTTGAATCACTCCCTTTGTCCAATTTATTTTCCATTCTATTCAAGTTGTGAAATAACTTCATGTTGAAGTCATCCTGCTGCTCCTTAGATTTCATAACCCTCTCATTATCATATTTATGGCTTTGGACATCCTTCTGCAAATTTTTAATGGTCTCTTCCATATTCATGTTTTCATGCCTTCCTTCTCCAAGTCCATTGGAGTTTGTTCCTTCAATGCCCAAATGGACATCCATCCCTCTGATCTCATCCTCCTGACTGTAAGTCCTTATGCATCCTCCATTACTCTGAAATTTGTCCTGATATTGATCTAATCTAGCTTTTGTTAACTCTGCAAAATGTGCAGCCAACAAAACTTTGTCAGGCTAACTGTTTTAACAATTTCATGAAAATATGAACCATTCTAGTCCAATAATACATATCATAATTCTTTCTTCTGATTTCCTGAAACATGGAATGCCCAAATCATTTTTTTGGGTGGATATTTAGATTACACTACCCAATACCTTTCCAACTCCTTCTCCCATGCTCAATTCTGAGTCTTGAGTAGAAAGTTATGCTTATTTGAAAATTGTCCATTAATGTTTCTGTTCATTTTTCAACTTGGCACAACTTTGTGTTGCAATTAAACAATTTCGCACCTACTCCGTTGGATTTTTCATAGGATATAAATTTTGTTTCCTCATATACATCTTATGGACACTCTGTCTAAGTTTCACCTCTTTCTGGGTTATGGGATACTAGTTACAGCTTGCTGAAATTCCAAACCAAAATACCATATTGTAACTAGAATGCTACAGGTACCTTCTTTTACATATTAAGCAATTTTACCATGCCCAGAAATGTAATTCGGCTCTTGGAATGTCTTCTATGGTTCAATGTATTTCCATTCACTGCTCTTGCACCTCAATCTGATTATGGAGTAGAAAGTTATGGCTCTTTGAAGTTAGATGGGTCTTAAAATTTACCCTCCATTGTTTGTGCTGTAACTTTCTCATAAAAGCTCCATTTGACGAACAGTTTACACCATTAAAAAGTGCTCTCCTAGATATTTTATTTGCGCTGCAGAGACAGAGTGTGCCTTGGCAGATCCTGTTCTCATGGTTTTCGAGTGCCTAAAAATGATCTTAAGGGCCTCAAAAACGCGCTGCAAAAAGATGACGTTCAAATGATATAAAAGGTCTCAGAAAATCACTCGTTTTCTATTGTTGTTCACCCTTCAAAAAAACTTCGTGCGCAAAAATTTCAACCTGTAGCCCCATATTCACCATGCACAACAACAACACAAGGTAAATCATGCTTCGTACACTTTAAAACCACTTTGTATCACTTCTTTGTCGCGCCAAGAACTTGCACACACTACTTTTGTGTCACGCACCAATATCCACCACACGCAGTTTTTGTATCGCGTGCTAATATTCCGCGCATAGTTCATGGGACCTGGCCCTTGCCAGCACGGGGGCTGGGGCGATGCCCGAAATGGCCCACGACCCTCATTCAACGTAAATCTTCCCTTGTTATGTAATAATATAACTATATTATATTTATATTATTATATAACTATATATAATATAGTTATATAATATATAACTATATTATATATAGTTATATAATAATATAAATATATTATATTTATATTATTATATAACACTATATAATATAGTTATATATATATTGTTTTTTTTTTAATTTGTAATTAATTTTTTTTAGTTTTTTATTTATTTTTTTATTTTGACATGATTTTAATATTTTTTTGTTTTTTTTATTATATATTTTTATACATTATTTTACGTTTTAATGGATTTTTTACTATTTTTTTTTCAAAAACAAAGATACATATTTTATAAATTATTGTTTTCTTGGGAAAATTTTAAATTTTTTTCATTTTTTTTTTTAGTTTTTGTTTTTATCCACCTTTTTTTTAATGTTTTTTTTCTTTTCAAATTTGGGTTTTGATTATATATTTTTAAATGTATTGTTTTTATGGTATTATGTATTATGTTGTGTTTGGACTGATAAACTAAGATTTAAAAAGTAAGTATTTAAGGGTTTATTTGATGATTTTGTTTGTAGTAAGGATGATTTTGATTACCACTTTAAAAAAATGTCATTTTAATACCCCAAATTTAAAATGGGTGCTACCGGTAGCACTACATTTCAATTTGATGGTTGATTTTGAGGTTTTGGTTTTAATGGTACTGACTGCTAAAAGTACAATTTCAAAATATCTATAAATTTAACTTTTTGAAAATAAAATAAAATCGTAACATCATTTTCTTATTTAGGTGTCGATTTGAAGGTTTTTCTAATCTATTGTATGAGTTTTAAAGTCCATGTTTGAAAAATGTTGTAATTTTGACCCCATTTGAAAAAATGGTGCTACCGGTAGCACCACTTTTTGATTTGGGGGTTGATTTTCATGTTTTTTTTGGAAAAATATGGGTTTTTTGGGCCAGATTTCTCATTTTGAGGTCACAATTCTTATTAAGTTGGTAACTATGTTCACACGCAGTTTTTGTATCGCGTGTTAATATTTCGCGTGTAGTTTTTGTATCACATGCTAATATTCCGTGTGCATTTCACTCTACGCTCAGCACCATGCCAAAGTTTAGTATGCCCCACTGCGCACCAATGCTCTACACACATCATTAACTAAACTATCACGTGACAACATATACCCATATTGCATGCGCACCAACCAAACTCCTCTGTGCTCTACCAATACTGTGCACACCACACGCGCCATTATTATTTTTCTGTACGACGCCAAAATTTAGTGCGCACACCCCACACCAACATTTTTTCGCGCGGTGCCAAAATTTAGTGCGCACACCCGCACACCAACATTTTTTTTCACATCGCCAAAATTTAGTGTGCACACTCGCACACCAACATTTTTCAGTGCGACACCAAAATTTAGTGTGCACACCCACACATCAACATTTTTTCACGCAGCGCCAAAATTTAGTGCACGCACCAGCACACCACTATTTTTCCGTGCGGTACCAAATTTTAGCGCGCGCACCCACACGCTAACATTTTTCCACACAGTGCCCAATTCTTACACATCTCAAGCTTTTACTACGCAGAATGCATTTTTAGTGTGCCCACCCACACACATTCATTTTTATGCGCATCAATTCCTCGTGAATTCCGCTGCAAAAGTTGGGGATTTTTCTTAACCTTTTCCCCAATTTACCATAGACGTTTTGTAACCACGAAATTTGTTCAATTTCACCTCGATAACACTTCAACCTCTACAACAACAAATCGTTGTGGGTTGACATTTTTTGAACAAATTTTTCCCAAAATCAATTCACGAATTGAGAATTTTAATTAGTAAATTCGCTCCATTTGTCATGGATTCACTGTGACTTCAAATTTGACCAATCCCAGGTCTGAATTTGCTAGAATAGATATTAAATCAAGAATATCTCACCACATGGCCAAATTTCTCAATTTTCTCATAAATTTAACAACAAAAATTGGGGCTTTTTCCCAATTCTTCGTCGTTGCTTCTAAATATTACCATGGACGCTCTGCAACTCGAAATTTGGCCACCTCAAAATAGATTCTCTGTGAAATTTCACTTCCACTCAACTTGTTTGGCCCATCCAGACTTAGCGTTGAAAACTGAAGCTCTGATACCATATTGTAATGTCCCCGACCATCCATGCCAGGCCACGCTACACCAAAGAACTCTTTTTGTTCTCTCTATGGAACATACTGTAACATACCCAACATCTAACTAAGCTATGCCACATAAATTTTGCGAACTGCATGCAATTAAATTATATACACACATAACTCTTACGGAAATACATTTATATAAAACGTAAACATCCAAATACATTTGTAAGTGCAAGGATTCACACTGAAATAACAGTAAACATATACATGCAGCATATACAGGAAATACCCATAAAAATAAACACAATTATAACCACACATATGATACCCCATAAAAATAATCATGTAAATAACAATGCAGCTTGTAAATTTATCACACAATTGGCACTTATCTTGGTAAGAATGTCACCAACTGTGTGCATACGTTCCACAAACCTCCCAGTCTTAGACCACATTGTTCATCACTCTCAATAGTGAGTCACCCCCGAGCTAGGAGTAAAATCCACCTGGGTAAAGGGATTCCTAACCAAGCTAAAGGCTCATAGACAACAGGAAAGACTCCCTCTCAGGGGCCAACTCAAACTAACAACCTACAATCTCTCATTCCCAAATGCCTCTCCCACCCAAGAAGTGTGCCCCTTCTCTGCTCAACAGTCCTTCAACTACCCCAATTCCTTTTTGAGCTTTAGCAACAGGTTGGGCAGGAAGTCTCAGAGCACTATAGATGCAGTTCAGCACCTTCAGGAAATCAATTCCCAACAATTCTCTCACCCAGAAAGAAATTTCTCATGGGCCTGACAACCCGCCTCTTAAATATCCCACAGGCCTGACAACCCGCCTCTTCAGTCCAGCTCCCAAGCTAACCAGCTACACGAACAGAGAATGGATAAGGATATAGGTTCAGGTACAGTCATGAAGATATGAAGGATAGCTCAATGGGTGTGTGCATGCTCATGGATGATTGATTAGATGAATGAATGATGCAAGGAATCCTGGGAAGAATGATGGAAAAGATCCCCAAAATGAAGTAAGTCCCAACAATATGTATGCATGTCCCCAACTTGAAACTTGTCATGTTGGGAGCTACTTTGGCCCACTTGTCCCCAACTTTAGAACTTAGGATAAAATATTTATCCATACTTTACGATTTAATAAATATTAATATAATATTCCTTTTTGGCTTAAGCTCCCTATCTTAGCCCCTTTTCCTTAACTTTTAGGCCCCTCCCTTTCCCTAACCAGTGGAGTTTAGTCCCCCATCTCTTTTATCATGGTCGGTCTACGGACAACGATGTATTTTATATTAATTATGAGACATATACAAAAATAGGTGCATTGGCCTTTAACATCTAGGCTCTTCATCCTAATCAAAACATAAGCATCCTAGCTTATAATAATTGGCTCACCAGCCTATAAAATGTAGCATGTACACAAAGGCTCCCTGGCCTCTCAATCATGCACACTTAATTTCTTGCGCGCGATATCCTAAAATGTGCAAACTTCCTAATTTTACTGCGTAGTACATGCGCACACTATGCCATGAAAGGTCCATACAAAATGATATCAAACAACTCACCAGATTAAGTACATTTGCATTTACATTTACAATTGGGTTCAGCCTTAGGGATATTACACCCCTAATATACTCAAGCGAAAACAAAGTAATATGTGTAATCACATTTCTAGTGAAGCCATCTGAGGAGTCGATTAACAAGATGCAATTGACCTCCATCTTTAAGTACGAATATGATAGAAAAAACTGAAAAATATCAACAACTTACGATCTGGAGGCCCATACTTACAATTTTGAAATTCTTCCTTCACAAAATGAATGACAAAAAATTCTTTAATCCAATTTGATTTCATATAGACTGCTACAGGATCTGAAAAAACACGAGAAACATACCCTTTTTTATAATGAGCATCAATATTTATTTCAATATGATCCTCAAAACTATAATTTTGTTGTATGCGTTTTATTTTGTTGATGGATGTGCATGATTTCAGCTGTGTTATATCCACTGCATGGTAAAAAACTGAAAATCCTCCAGTCAAGACAATTGTTGGCAACAAAATCCCATTTTGTTCATCAACCAATATATTTCCTTCACTCTTGTTTAGAGGATAAGATTCATAGTTATCACATATGGGTATATTAAGTTGATAAAGTTGTTGTTGATTTTGGATTTCAATATCATATCCTCCTCTACTCTTTAAAACATATGCTTCACAATTTTCATAGACTGGGTCATTTCTAAGAAGTTGCATTTGTAACATTGTAGAACTCTGCTCCTCATCATCAGGAGATTTATCAGAGATGGGTTGGTCTTTAAAAATTCTTGAAACTTGAACTTCAAAATCCCCCATTTGATGACACCCTTGGGAAATTGAATGCATAATAGTATCTTGATCTGTGTCAACTTTTGGAGAAACAATATCATCATAACAAACATTATTAGAGATATCTGATATAGTGTCAAATGTTTCTACAGAATTCTGATCAGCTTTTTGGTCATCAGAACAATCAATAAAAATTTCCTCCTGAACAAAAAAACTAGAGAAGATTTCACAAGGGGATGACTCTTCTCCCACTTGTTTAAAATTAACTTCCTTCTCATTCATACTACTAGAGGAACCAACTATATAATTATGCATATATAAATAAAAATCCTAAGAAATTTTCAAAAAAAAATCAACTGGAAAAAACCTTTTACAATGATCACTAAATGTTGCATGGAACTTTTTCAGGGAAGATATGCTAGCAGAAGGCAAGGATTGGCACCATTCATGAGAATCTCTCTCTAATGAGTACATGAAAATATTCATTAATACATACTCATGATGTATACCCAACTAATGCATGACCTCATGGAATTCAAGCAAATGATACGCAGGGTTATCATCTTTATCTTCTCTAAATCTGGGCAAGTAATCACCCCATTCATCTATAGTAGGAACAACATTTGGAAAACTAGGAACACCATAGAAATTAAAAGGAGCAAAATTCCGATCCAAGATGACTTCCGTCTAAAAATATGACTTCTTAAAACTATGGACTCGCCACTGGATTTTTTAAACATGGAGTCTCCATGTGAAGGATATGTAGTCTAAATGTGTCTGGTCTATGTTCACCATCAAAGATAAGATCTGATCATTTTTTTTTCCCAGTGAAAGATATTTTGTTACTATGTTCCTTGGAAACGACGCCAGAAGATGTTGGTCCTAAAGTCTATAATTGACTGTTAAAGAGCAGAGCTAGGCCACCTCAAGTTTTGGAATGGTTGGCTTTTTTATTATTTTGGTTAGCTGGAGGGTTGGTTTACCAAGATAGTAACATGGTTGGATTAAAAAACTAATATAGATGAGGGCTCTCCTTGGATGATGGCACACAAATGACATACAGTTGAGGTAATAGAGGATAAAACATGGGAAAACAACAAACCATTCAATGAATACTCTTTTGTAAGAATGTTAATACTTAAAATATCATTTCAAGACATTAAACATGTATCAAAAACACAATTATTCCCACAGGTTGCAAACGAAACAAATCTCCACCAAAGCATTTGTCGTTTCACAGGTTGCATATTAGTAAAGACAAGTTATACAATAGTTGAAGGAAATGAAATGTACTTCACACAAATCAAAAACTACATTCAAGATAAGATAAAACACATAAAGATTTGGACAAAATCATTTCCATTAAAAGTATATTCACCAGGTAGAGAGCTTTAATCCATGCATAGAACAAGTTCAACCAGTCTGATGTATTGATATCCTTCTCCAAAAAATTGAACCCTTAAAACATTCAAAAACTACATATTTATCAGAAATGCAGAGGCCCTCGACCAATGTGGAACTGGGGCTTAACTCTACAACATATATTGTAAAACAACTTATTAAATTAACTAAAACACTACTGGATTATATTAATGTATACTTCGAGCTTAACTTAATAAAAAAGGTGTGGTTCTTGTGACACAAAAAAGGGCATTGGTTATGCCTTAATCTAAAAGAATCCTGCAATTAAACAACTGAAAAATTGCTACTAGCAATGAAACTGGAGTGATGCGTATACTGGAGTGAACTGAGATTTGACAGAAAATGACTATGAGTGACATAACTTAGTTCAGTATCGAGCATTGGCATCCATGTGCATTGTTGGAGGCCATTAGGAGATAACTGGATGTGTTGGCAATGTTCTTCCTTAAATTATCTCTTGGGGGAAAGAAGCAAGTCTTCCAACACTTTTTTGAAGTCTCTGATATCCCTTCTGCAGTTTGAGCATGCAGTTTCTCCAATTCCTAGTTTGGCACACTTTTTTAAACATTTCAATATATGCATTAAACGAGGATAAGCCCCTTCGAAAATTCGATGTTCAGGAGATTTGGAGTGAAAAGTATACCTATCCTCCAGAGGACAGAACTCCTAGAGTCATTAACAACCACTAATCACTTATTAACATGAGATTACATTTAACCTTCATCATTTAAGGACTTCGGGACTCCGACTCTTCGGGGTTCAGGTGGCTCTGGAATGAAAAGTATGAGCATCTCCCAAAGGACGATCTCCTAGAGTGACGTTGGGGCATGATGTGATATAGCTGACTTGTTACAGAAAGAAGGGTGACATGTGTCACTCAAAATAATATAGATGACATATCCAAATGTACTTGAAATGAGTGCCACGTGTCTCAATAGATGAATGCCACACATCGTCAAAAGATGAGCACCACGCTTCTTAACAATTGAATGCCACGTGTCTCCAGCTCTTCGGGGTTTGGGAGTTTTTGAATGTAAATTTAACAGATCTCCTAGAGGGCCAAACTCGTGGAGTGATTAGCCAATGCTTGTCACTAATTAACCTGAGATTAAGTTGTGTTTATCATTTAAATATTTTGGGACTTCGGGGCTCCGACACTTCGGGACTCTGAGCTTCAGGAGACTACGCATGTTTTAGATGGAAAACTCCCAGAGTGACACTTTGTTGGACCTTACGTGTCAACATTTCGACACTTGGACATTCGGAGGCTCTAGTGCTTCGGGGCTCTAACACTTCGAGGCTTCGAAGAACTATGTTTTCCTTGAATGGAAATCTCCCGGAGTGGTGATATCCTGGAGTGACGTGTTCCCATGATGTCACCATCATTGATGTGTCACAAAAAGAGAGTGACACGTGTCACCTGAAAATGATCATACCCAAAGGCGTCTGAAATGATTGCCATGTGTCATAAGCGATGAATTCCACGTATGAACACTAGATGAATGCCACGTATCAATACCAGATGAATGCCATGTATCTTAACTTATGAATGCCATGCGTCTTCGACTCTTCGGGGTTCGGAAGTTTTTGAATGTAGAGTATGGCTAACTCTCAGACGACGATCTCCCGGAGTGACGTGGCAGTTTGGGGCTCCGGTGTTCGGAGGCTTTGGCACTTTGGCATCTAGGTAGTTCGAAAGATTTGAAACAATGACAAGTTTGGACGCCTGAACATCGAAGTCATGTAGTGGCGCCATCTACTTTGTTGTTAAACTTTGCATGAGTTTGAGACTCTGAATGTGCGAGAGCCGTTGATCTAAATGGACTCTTGTATCTCCACCGTCGAAATTTAACATGTTTGTTTGGCTTACAATCTAAGCCTGAAATGGACTACTATGAATTGCTGCATTTTTTCTATGGAATTTTCTTGCGCATGCAAAGGACTTGGTGGTCCTACTGCATGCTCAATTAGTGGTAAACACGCTGAAAAGTATTTTCAATCTCAAACTAGAACATGTAATCACTTTCAAGAGAGCAAAAGATGGTGCAAAATAAGAAAAGACGAGTAGGAGCTATTGGAGTTGGGTGATTAAATCATGGAGAATAAGCTCAACAAACACAAAACACAAATCAGACTTGATGGATGCATAGGGTAAAGGAGGGAAAGGGTTGGAGTGAAGACCTAGGTTACAATAGGTATCGTGACTTTTATAATTTAAAAAATACCAAATTAATATTATAAATAAAATTTATATATTTGGAAAGCTAATTCAATTTCCTATATTATCTTTTTACACCATATTCAAATTCATTGTAAAGTACCTTGAATAATTGCAACATCCTTGTATGAAAAAGTTGCATAATTCCTTCCATGCTCAACATGGAGTTGACATGTAACAATT
>SNQJ01S0013180.1:80155-91955 GCA_010110895.2 Picea sitchensis | reverse complement strand
TAAAAAGTATACTGAAACAAGATTGTTAGAATAGTGGCATCTTATCTCTGAGAAGAGATATGATGGCTACGATTATTTGCAAGAATATGCGTACAATTTGGCTCTTAAGGCCTTTTTACAATAAAAATGAAAGCCAAAACCCTAGACATCCAAAAAACTAACCCTAGGAGATGAAACGCCAAAATTCATGTGGGCCTCGTTGGGGTAAGTTAGTACATCAACTTCCCAGGGTCGTAACGTTTTCCTATGATCTTTGTTTAGGGTGAATGATAGCTCATTGGAAAGGTATTGACGAGGAGATTCATTTAGGGGGCTCAATGAGAGCCTTTGGTTATAATTGAGGTGTTAGATCATGAAAAATCATCATTTAGGACCTCAAAATGGCCCCAGAAGTTTAGAAACCAAAAAACTGCTAAAAATAGTAAGTTGCCATAGAACTATTTTGAGCCAATTGGACAGGGTGGGTGGCCATCGAGATCCTCCCAGATCATCGATTTCATGTAATTATATAAAATCTTTACTGGGTTGTTTGGGGGGTTCTTCATTCATAATCCAATCACTCATCTTCCTCATTCTTACTAATTCATGTGCTCTTGGTCTGGGCATGGAAATGAATGTTTGGAGGAAGATAACTATTGATATATGGTTGTGAGGAATTATGAGCATTCCAAGAGGAAATGGGTTCATGTGTGCATGATATTGATGACAATCCTGAAAGAAATATCCACAATTAAGAATCCTTGGAGTTTCCAGCATTGAGATTTCTTGACCTGTAGCACTGGAGCCGTGGAAAGAAATGGAAAAACCCGAAGGACTGAAATGCCATGAAAGGGGTTCATTTCTTTTGGTTTTGTAGGCTGGAGGAGAAGAGAGATGGAAATTAGGATTGTTGTGTGGTTGGGAAAACATGAGAGACTATTAGCTAACTACTGTGCGTAGAGTCAACCTAGGACCCGTCCTTGTGGATTCATAGCCCTAGCTCCGGGGTGACCTGTTGTTGAGATTTGGAACATCAATGTCTATGGTTGGGAGGAACGTCCTTGGTCTCCAGCCAGTTGGTGAATGATTTGGTTAATGATAACTTCTCTTTGTGGTTTTTGTGTATTTATATTTCGTCGTGTATTATTATTATCTCTAAGATATGTATTTATAATGTGCCTGCTTGTTGGTTATTGTTATGCATGACATGATTAAGAATTATTTTTAAGTCTAACATGAATCTTGATTATTGCATGTGTGTTTATTTCATTCTTTCATGCTTCTTTTCGAATTAATTATTATCATAATTTGAAATTAGTTCTTGAAGTGTGATTTGAAGTAGTGCATCCAACCTACATGTGGTTGGGTACTTTACAACAAGGGTAGCAGTGAATCCTTAAGGCTTACATGATGGTCTGATAATAGATTTCTCTAATAACCAATCTATCATGTATATACATAGGAAATATGTGTGGTGGGATAATGGCTCCATAGATCCTTAAGTAGGTGTGTTTCTCTTCAAAGTACCAGTTCCCAATACATTTCAAGATCTTCTTTGCATGTTTGGATAGCCTGGGACACTCTTGTCCAAAGATGAGAAAACAGATACTTGGTATGAAAAATTCACAAATTTGAGAATAAAACATTTTGTATCTATTTTCCCAAAGCATGCCAAAATACACATGGATAGGTGGTTCATAAATATGCCAACTAAGTGACAACACAAGGAAGATATTTTGTGCACATTGTACATCTAGGAGAAACGAGACTATGTGGAAAGTAGGGGGATCACCAATTTTTGGGGACTATGCTTGAGCAATGTTCAGACTAAGTTGTGATAAAAATGTGGAGCAAGAAAATAGCCAATAAAGTAAAATAACTAACAAAATAAAAAAGATGAAAACATCCCAGAAACAGAACCAAGACAAATCAATTCATATGTACATCAATGGCACATTAATAATACAACTCAATGTAACGACCTCACAACCATATCATAACTAACTGATTGTTAAGGTCTAGTTATAACTTAGAATTATTTCTAACAAACACCCATTTAATCTTAGGTCCTTACAAATGTATCAACTCAACAACAAAGACTAGTGAAAAAGATGATAATTCTTCAACCTGTAACTCATGGTTTGAAATATCATGAGTGTCAATGAAGATCTACCTGAAAAACCACCAAAACTGAATGTCGAAACCAAGTCTAGAAAATTTATTGTGTAACAAATGAGCTAGAATTATGTAGGTGTTCACTGAAGTGAACCCAAAACCGATGAGAGAAAATCCTAATGAGAAGTGAATTGGATACTTGTTCAATACATCCCAAATCCTAAAAATGCCTGACAATCCTGGAAACGCCAAGCACAAATGAAAATCCAAAGATCATCCATGTAAAGTCTGAAGACTATCAAGTGAACAAATAAGTTCACAAACTGCTCTCAGAAATTGACACACTAAAAAACTGTCAATATTCTCGCTGACATAAAAAAATGTTGAAAGGCATCCAAACCATATATCCATTAAAAAACCAGGTGAATCACTGGTACTGTTGCAAATCCAAACTGTCAATCAAAATGTCAAATTGTCATGAAGGTGTCAAACTGTAAAACCACCATCAAAGTCACAAGGTGACTAAAATACATCAAATTCCAAAATGTAGCAAGTCATCCATCCATCCAATATCCATCAAAATCCCTAATCCATCATAAACTGCTAAGTGTTGAACTATCTCAACGGAAATCCTCTGAAGCTCAAACTATCCAATACAAATACAAATAATCAAATCCATCATCAAGTATATTTATCTTGAATAAATGCATCCACAATCCATCATCCATCTGCAAAATCAATCCCTCAAATGATCGATGTCAAAACCATCAATTATGTATCTTGTATCCTGAATCAACCATCATCATCTTCAAAAAACAACATTCATCATCATGAATGAACTGTAAACCATCAAGGTAGACCTAGAAACTTGAAGTTTGACATATCCTCACTATGTTCCCCCCGATCAATTGAAAGGTGAGAAGTCTCGATCATAAAATATAACCCCTTTGAAAGTGAGAAGGGGTAATCAAAATGTCTTTGAGAAGAGTCAAAAGACTCGATCTTCAACTCAAAATAAAAAAACTCAAGTGGGACCTGATATTTCCCTCAAATCATCAAAACAATCAAAACCATCCATTGTAGAAATTGCTCCTTGTAAACATGGTTGTACATGTGTATGAACCCGTCGATAAGATTGCTCCAATAAATTGGCTTCCAAAATCCAATGCCAATTTCCTAACCATTGAAAATGAATATGTTTCCACTAATTTTTCTTTCTCTTTTGACACCTTATTGAGGGATGACTGGTCTTCCCACAAAAATAGCATGGGTGAAGATCAAAACAATTTGATTCATCATGGCCAAACTGGTGACAGTGTTGGAATTGTATGGGTTCTTTATCCAACTAATCATCATGATCATACATATGTGCAATACTTGTAGCAACATCAACATCCTCAACAACTATATAAGCATCCTGATCAACTCTAATTGCATCAACATCTGCAGCATTGTCGTCATCCTGATAATCAACAATATCTTGTACTCGTTCCTTACCAATATCCTCAAGCTTTGTCTTCTGATCATCATTAAAAAAAACTCTAGTTACAAAGAAAACATGTTTTCTATAATAAGGAATATGAAAAATGTTGTCATCATCGTTTTCATATCCTAGGCCATATCGATTTCGTTTTAATTGTAGTTCTTCCCATGGTTGAACAACTCTAATTGCTTCGTCACATTTATTTGCAATTTTTTTTTTCATAGGGACTTCATGCAACTCATCTTCATATTTATAAGTGTCATCATCACTCAAATGAGTGTCTTCATTGAAGTCATTTTCATCCTTGATGTTATTTTTTCATCAATATGTAATCCAAACAATGGATTATCATGGATAAGTATGAAATCACACTATTGGTGTCGAAGGAGACTTAATTCATCATATAATAGTTTGTTTTGAAGTTTGAACATATCAACCTTCATGTGCATTACTTGTAAGCAAGTAAGAACTATAGTGAGAGTGCTATTGTTTATTGAGATTTTAGATTCCAGAGTTGAATTGATTAATGTGTGCAACATTGTAAATATTTATTCAATCCTCGCCATTATGAAGTGTGCATAATATGCAAGAGATGTAAGAATTAAAAAGTGTGAATACTTGTTCTTAGAAAACCTTAAAAAACTGTGAAGATGACCTCTTTGAGAACCCCTTTATTCCATTTCAGGAGGGTTGTTCAAAAACATGCTTTCTTACAACTTCAAAAAGTTACTTCAATAAAGAAGTCAAAAGACTTATTACAAATGAAAGAGAGTTGTTGTATATCGATGCCAAAAAATTATCTTATTATTCGTGCCAATTGGAATTGTCCTTCAACAATTAGAGTGATTTTGTATTTGTAATATTCTTTTCATGAGTGAATCCATTTTATTGTTGTCGTAATTGCATATGAGTGTCAAAAAATGAAACAAAATCATCAAGATGACAAAACACCAATAGTGACTAAGACGCACATCTAAAGATCCTAAGATCCTCTTATTCAATTTCGGGCAGGTCTAAGACTTAAGACAAATATTTCAAAATATATTAAGGAAGATGAGAACCCCATGCAACAACATCGACAACCTAAGTACAAATATCCTTATAACTCCTTAAGTACTCATCAAATCCTTATAACTCCTTTAAGTTCTATTAAAACCACACACACACACACACACACACACACACACACATATATATCCTAAGTGACAAAACACCAATAGTGACTAAGACGCACATCTAAAGATCCTAAGATCCCCTTATTCAATTTCGGGCAGGTCTAAGACTTAAGACAAATATTTCAAAATATATTAAGGAAGATGAGAACCCCATGCAACAACGTTGACAACCTAAGTACAAATATCCTTATAACTCCTTAAGTACTCATCAAATCCTTATAACTCCTTTAAGTTCTATTAAAACCATATATATACACACACACACACACACCACCTTATAACTCTTGAGTTCCCCTTAATTTACATATTTAATAGAATCCCTTTATAACTCCTTATACAACCTTTGTCTTTATTTCAAAGAGTAAATTCACTTCTATCAAATAACAATTACCAGAACAATTTTCTTCTATTTGTTCTTACAACAGAGCATATTTCACATTAACAAAGTATGGTCATGAACTTATTACCAAGTCGAGGTGCCTTGAAGAGGGAATGAAATTCTCTGCTGTGTAAAAGTGTATACCATGGTGATGAAACAAGTTTCCCTTTTGTGGCACATTGTTCTTTCGATGGAAAAGCAAGACGACGTTCATTCTTAAACAATTGTGGTAAGTACACTAAAATAACTATAGAACATATGTCCATCCAAAGACCTAGCTTTCACATGAACTCCGACCAATGGCCTGTCTTCCAGCAAGATGATTCCTCATTACAAATATGAAAATGAAGTAACTATTTTATGCGTTGCATTGAAGAAAGCAAAGTATAGCCATTCAAAGACATAAAATATGGGAATGCTCCTCTAGAACAAAGACTATACAATCTACCATTCCAAATATATTTTCTTTAATTTGTAGCCAAGTGTGAATCATATAAATATATTTGAAAGAGTGAAAGGAAACAATATCCTACTATCACTGAAATCCAAGAAAATTTCCGATGCCCTTTAGTTTATTCTATGGTAACATCTCCATTGTGATCGACGGAGATGTTTTCATATGAATCATAGCGGCTAGGGCAGTGACTCGTCTGCATGTTCCAGTAGAGATATATATTTTTCTTCTTGAATGTTCAAAAGCCGTAAGGGCGCATGGAAGAAATGTATCTGCTACAAGCACAACAATAAGGGTATCTCCAAAAAAAATTTACAACAATCCTCCTCCCTTGAATTATCCCCTACTAGATGTAAAGTCACTGCCTACACTTCTAGATTATATAGATCTGAAAAACAAAAAAATCACAATCATTCTCAATGGTCTCAAAGTTTCATCTAAAACCTCCTCGACACTCATGGGAGGGGTTGGGGTGGCACTGGTAAAGGAATGCAATTTCAATTATATCTTCGGGTTTTGAATGAATACCATGTACAACGATACGTGCAATATTTTTTTTCTTTCAACAACATGTACAATGATAATGGATTTTTTGACATTCATGCAACTATGGGGATTTAAAATTCAAGGGAATGACATGTAGAAGCATCATATAATATGAATATACAACCAATAATTACCTCATGACAACTTCAATGGACAAGACATGGTGCTTTTACATTTTCTAAAGAAAGAATGGAATTCTATCAAAACATTTTTTGACTTGTCAGGCACAKGGRAAACTTAATATGTTTGTTTAGGATGTGATGCGAATTATCTAGCTGTTGGAACGTGAGATATGAACCTTCAAATATTTGTTTCTCCAGATGTAGCTTCTGAAGCTTGATGATGTTTTATAAGGTTTCATCTTGATATCATTTTCATGACAACTCTTGTTTGTTTTTTTTTGTTTTTAACAAGACACTAACATTATTTAATATTTATTGAAAACATTGGTGAAGGACTCCCTTGAAGAAAAATAAATGTGTGACTTGGTAGCTTAGGAACTCCAAAAGACGATGAAGATACAAGGAATTACATCTTGGAGAGGAAGCATAATTGTTTTCTATGGATATATTTAAAATATATGAAAGATATGCCCATAAGAGGCGATGTAAGTTTGAAATTGAGAATATAACCGAGTCAGAAGTTCGAGGATACAAAATTGCGCAATGAGGATTTGGTAATTGATACTTATCGATCAACTTCCTGCCAAAGAACTAGGCAATGATGTAGATTAATGTAGATCGATGGGCCTTTAATCCATACACAACTGCAACTTCTTCACTTTCATCATCCATAATCATGCTAGATTTGCTTTGACATGCAAGGGAAACCCTCAGTTCATCAACTCATATTTCATCTATCATGGAAAACTACCATGGTACTACCAGGCCCTAAGAACTATAATGCTATGATAACATATAATAAAAATGTGGAGCAAGAAAATAGCCAAGAAAGTAAAATAACTAACAAAATCAAGAAGACGGAAATATGGAGGAAAAGGCACCTAGCCGAATCAATTCATATGTACATCAATGGTACATTAATAATACAAATCATTGTAACGACCTCACAACCATATCATAACTAATTGATTGTTAAGGTCTAGTTAGAACTTAGGATTATTTCTAACAAGTTGTTTAGAAATGACCCCTCCCCAATTGAATTTCTTGTTGCACATCACCACATAATATGCCAAAGATAACCATGCTTTCGATAGCTGAGAGCAATCCCTTTCCCCATACAACCTCCATAAGAGGATCATGGCATACATATATGGTTCCCTTAAACCAACGATGGAATACCTATCGGTGGATCTCTTGACCAATTTCTTGTCTTCCTTCCACCAGATTCTCAATATCTTACTGATGTCATACTGCTCATAAAATGAAATCACAAAATCCTTAGTAAGGGACTCATTGGAGTCTAGAAGTTTGTAGCATGTAGTTGTATCTCGGGGGAGGAAGGATCCTATACATTCTCCCTTGTCATTCACTATTTTACAAACATGGGCTTTAGTATGACTTATGACCCACTCCATCAGTTCTACACAAGGCATGACAAGTTCCCTAGCATCGACAAAGTGTAAGAAAGACTCCTTTATTGTAGGGAAAATTGCATCATCTATTTCCCTAAGTTGCAAGTCGCTATGTGGTGTTGATTTAGGGTAGTCTCCATGGTTAAATTTTGTAAAAAGATCAAACCAGGAATGGATTGGCACCTGTGTGGAAGCCTTGCTTCCTCTGCATGGCTATGTATCCCAAAACAACGAAACAAGGTTGGAAATCTTCTTCGGGGGAATACAGATGAGGGTTTTTTCCATCCTAGTCGTCGATAATTCTTCCATTTTCATAGGAACATAACTAGAACCAACCTCAACATCACCAAACCGTGTCCTTGGCCTCTTGGGTTTCCTCTGTGCGAGAGCTCTCCTAGGAGGCATCATGTCTACAGGAAACCATTCATGGTAAGGAAACATCCCAATAATGTTCCCCAAACTAGATAGTGCACAACATAAACATACTTGTTACCAAGCAACGTTGATATTTACTGGAACAAATCTTACCTCACAACACTCGTTTAATGTGTAATTACTAGTGGGTATTGATCGAGGCTCGAAGATCCATATTTAAGTTTTCTTGACATATTCTCTTACGAAATTCTGACCTCCGCCCGATGGTCGCATTGAGTGACATGGGAAACTTAATTTTCTGTGTGTTGGCGTAGTGAACTTGTCGATGCTCAACGATTAGTTAATTTTCAGGTCAGTTACGATGACCTTAATAATTTTTTTAAAACCTTTCATCCTCACCCGATCCGATACCCTCATCAACCCAATCCTCAAGATAGTCAATTTTTACATAATTATGTGTTTACATCTCTGCTACTCGGATAATTAGTTTTTGAAGATGATTATAGCTTCTTGGGGCTCTGTGTAGGCTCAAGTTACCTGTTCGAATGGTCAAAACCAAACTCAAGGAAAATCAAAGGAATCCAACCAAGCATGACATTTAAAGGCTGCTAAATGTAAACAAACTGCAACAAATTTAGAAGTGGTACCCCAAATTTCATGAAATTTTGAGGGTGTGTTGAGTGCTCAACAAATGGCGATTCACTGGGTGAAACCAACATATTTAATCCTTACCTTAGTCGTAACAATATAACAATTTCAGGAGGAAACCTCAATTTAAGATAACAACTAAATATCATTTATAAATCTATATGCATATGATCTAAGGAACATCTAGACTTGTCTAGCTGTGGGGACTTATCTGATTACATGCATTTTTACCACAAACCCATGTTCTATGTTCTATCAGGAGAGAGCTAGGCAGGAAACCAACACTGATAGGAGAGAATCACAGTTCCAAATTTTGAGTATTTGAAACCTTTTCATGGTTTCACTCCACTGCTAGTGAGCATCCATAGTTCTGACAGAGTCACCTTGATATCACAAACCTTGCTCTATTGCCAACGAACATCCATATCCCTGACTGATATATATGTATAATATATGTATACCCTCCCTTATTTCCATCATTCTTTACTTGACATGTGCCTTCTTTTAACTCATTCTTTTGTTATGATGTTTACTGCAATAGGTACCCATTATCGGATACCTTTTGGGAAGGACATGTGTAAAATCGAGAATGAATCGGGGAGGAGGATATATGTTTCTTTTGAGAGAAAGGAAACCAATCGTAGAATTTATTACAACATTCTCACTAAGAGAGGTGAGATCCTTACTAGCTCTGATGGTAGACATAGTCCATACTCTCCTTCATTTCTATTATTTCCTTCAGAATTTTCAAACCACAAGACAAACAATATGTTCATTCCTCAATTGAAATTCATATAGAAATGTAAACAATTCTTGCATTTAAATCTTCCACTGAATGAATTCCCCTTACTCTGCTTTAGATGGTCAAGGTTTTGGATAATAGTAGTAGGCTTGCCATGTTCCATCATGAGTCTTGAGAATCAATATAATTTTCACCACTTATCAAGAATTTTTTACCAGCAACAAAATAAAAGAGAACTACCAAACCAAAAAGAAGAAGAAGACCAAAACAAAACAAAAAAAAGGACAAAAAAACAAAACAAAGAAAAGCAAATAAAAAAAAAGAAAACTATGGTACAAGGATACTCATGCTGAGAATCTAAGAAAATAACCTTTTTAGGGCTTGGCCATTTATAGGGAGAGAATCTAGTTCGCCCCTTAGGTTTTTCAATCGGTATGTGCCCATCCAAATTTTTTTAGCAACTTGGTAAGGACCAAGCTAGAGGCTTTGTAATTTAGAATGTTTCTCCATCGGATCATTTACTTTGTCCCATTTCAAAACCATATCTCCAACATCAAAATTTTTGTCTCCGACTTTGTGCTTGTTAAACCACCTTTTAACCAATTGTTGATGAGCTATAAATTTCTTTCTATCCCTTTCTCTTTCTTCCTTTACCAGAAGGAGTGTGTCAATATGTTGTTGCATGCTTGAAAGTGATTGACCCCTAGAGGATTGAGACAGTTGTAGAGATGTAAGATACAAGTTAGTTGGAAGAATGGATTTTTTCCTGTAAACCAGAAAGTATAGAGAATTTCCTAAGTATTATTTAGGAGTTACCCTATCATCCCAAAGGGAATTATGAAGAGCATTGTGCCACTTCTTATGATTTTATGAAACTATCTTTCTTAGGATCCTGACCAATTTTTTGTTTGTTTATTCTGCAACACCATTCCCCTATGGGTAGTAGTTAGCATAATACCTCAATATGGTTCCCTTATCTAGAGAAAATTCAGTCAAGAGAGTAGAATATAAATAAGAAACATTATAAAAAACAAGAATAGACAGTACCCGAAACCTAGTAATTATGTGTTGCTCTAGGAATTGGATCACCACCTTTTCATTAATATGGGTAAGAGGAATGGCTTCTGACCACCGTGTGAAATAACCAATTATAGTTAGTATGTAATTGTGTTTTTTAGATGAGTTTGGATTTATTTATCCCATGACATCTATCCCCCATTGCTCAAAAGGTCTTGAGATTGTTACTGGCTGCAACAGAATGAATGTCTTTTTCTCTTTCCCAACACTTAGCTGATAGACTTTGCATTTTCTAATGTGTGCATGTGCGTCTCTAAATAAGGTTGGCCATTAGTATCCCTCCCTTAGGATTTTTTGGGAAGTGGTATCACCTACAAAATTTCCACCTATTGGACCATCATGTAAATCTCTCAACACTTTTCTACGTCTTCTTTCTCGAGACATCTAAGCAATACTTCATCACAATTTTTTCGGAACATCACAAAGATAATGAGACAATATTGTGAAGATTTAAATATAAGATCCCTTCTCTCCTTAGGATTTAAATTTTCAGGACATGTTCCATGATGAAGAAATTAAGATAGATCTGCATACCAAGAGTTTTGACTCGGTGGGATGTATAACATTTCACTGCACCACAAGGATAGTTCATTATCCCACCCTGAATCCTTTAGTTTTGCTAGATCTTGAGACTCCGTGACCAATTTGCATAACCCTTGGCCTCTAACTGTGTTTTTTGGCTTAATTTCAAGGTCAAATTTGTGGATGAAAGTCATCCAATTTCCTCTCCTCTCACCCATTTCTTTTTATGTGAAAAATGACTTTACTACAGGATGGGGAACTATAACTTTGGTATGGTTTTTAAGTATGTAAGATCAAAAGTGTTTGATTGCTTTGTATACAACATAATATTTTTTTTATATAACAAGATAATTGTGTTCCGACCCTTGTAGGTTAGTGCTCATGAATGATATGGGGGCCTCATTATTATCATCATCCTTTTCTGTCAGGACTGTTGCTAGAGATCGTTCAGAAGCAAAAGTATAAATGAAGAAATCCTTGCTGAAATCAAGGCTTCGTAGGACAGGTTCTTGGGAAATGAAAACCTTGGTTTTATCGAAGTATTCCCTCTCTTCCTTATTCCATTTGAATTATGCGTCTTTATGTATCATTTTATGTAATGGTTTTATCATCTCCACAAAATCAGGAAAAAAAACTCTCACGAAACTAATCTTCCCGAAGAAAGATTGCACGACTTCTTTGTTATGCGGAAGAGGGAGTTGGAAAATTACCTTGACACACTCAAGTTCAATGTTGATTCCATATTTAGAGATGATGTGACCCAATATTTTC
>SNQJ01S0013180.1:64900-78371 GCA_010110895.2 Picea sitchensis | reverse complement strand
CATATCCTAGCACAATTGTTGTGGCTTGTGGGAAAAATATTTAAAAAAAGATTTGTTGAAGGAAGAGAAGAAAAGCATCAAGTCGTAGATGTGAAAAGAAATCATTGAGAGGATGTTGAGTTATTCTCTGAGAGACAATTATATTGATTTTCATAAAGGATTAAATGATATTTTGAAGTTAGAATATTACAGTAGAAGATGTGTAAGATACACCTAAAGGGTTCTCTCCTTGTCATAGAATTATGTTCAATTGTTGTGAACAAGGTTTGAGATTTGTTAAGGGGTAAGATGCTTTCTACAGCTCCCTCCAGGTATAGTTGAGTTGAATCTATTTGAGAGGAAAGAGGAAGAGTGATGTGCTCATGCATAGAGATCCTTATGTGAATACTTGTAAATTATTATGTGAAAGGTGAGATTCTTCGAATGAACTCCCTTTGATCTGAATATGCAGGAATGCAACAAAATATACAAATAACCATGAATACAAAGATGCAGCGGAAATAACACTTCATTTCATTAATATCAAAGAACTGAAATTTGTTTATAGACATAATATAAACAAACTAGCTACGGTGTTGGTAGCTTATCTCTGAGACGAGATGTGGCGGCTATAGGCCTCTGAACTCTGTGTTACAATGAGGCTCAATTTCCCAGGGTCGTAACTTTGGCATACTATCTCCGTTTGATACATATGATACATCGTTAGAAACATCTATCCGAGGACTACAATTGTTGACAACAAATATGATGGTTTAGAATACACTATTATTAATCGACCTGTTGATGCCCAAAAAACGTCGTTTAGGGCCTCAAAACATCTCCGAAAGTTCAGGACCCGAAAAAATGCCAAAAATAGTAAATTGTGCTACAATTAAGGAAATTGAAAAACTGAAAGAAACAATGGTGGGGGTCCAAGTGGAATAGGCGGGTGACCACCAATATCCACCTGGATCATTCCTCCTCCCTTAGGAAACAATGGTCCCCATTGCATTGAGTTCCTCCATGAGATGAAGAAACTTCTGCTGAACTTGGTCCCTGGTGAGCCACTTGCCCTAGTGAAGGAGTTGGCATGCTTTGACAACTCGATATAGTTGGATCCTCTGCTAGCGGGTGTTCTTGATCTGTGTGTCGATAATCCGATCAGTTGTGGCTTGTTCCATGTAGTCTGGGTTTAACTCTGTTGACGTGAGTTGTTCTGCCATGTCAGATGTGTCCAGTAGAGGTGGAAAGTAAGGTCGAAGGCGGTCCACATTGAACACTGGGTGAAGACCAAAGAATGGTGGGATACTGAGCTCGAAGGAATTTTCCCCTACAACCTTGGTGATGGTTTATGGCCCATATCGGAGCGGGCGAAGCTTGCAGTGGGGTCCAGCGAGGCGCTTGTTCTGTAAATGTAGCCAAACTTTGTCGCCCACCTGGAAGTTGTGTTGCACCCGATGTTGATCATGCAGCTACTTGTACTTAGCATTGACTCTGTCCAATATGTCATGAACATGTTGGCGAATGTATTGAATGCGATCAATGAAGTTGTTCGCCTTGGCAGCTTCACACCGGACATGAGTCGAATCAGCCTGAGTAGTTGCAAATGGTATGGCTACGTCAATGGGACATAATGGCTGGAATCCCAAGCCCACCTGAAAGGGGATGTTGTTGGTTGAGCTATGGAGGGCCCGATTATAGCTATGTTGTACATAGGGGAGGCTCTCATCCCATGTGCGTGGATTCTTTGAGTTGTACATGAGAAAAATGTGTACGATCATCCTGTTGATGACCTCTTTTTGGCCATCAATTTGGGGATGGAAAGTTGTGGACTTGGTGAGCTTGGTGTCAAGCATTGACCAGAGGCTGGACAAAAATGTACTGAGGTACCTATTGTCCCGATCTGAGATGATATATTTTGATATCCCAAAGTGTACCCACACTCGTTCAAAGAAGAGTTTAGCAGTGGCTTCTACTGTGATATTCTTTTTGCAGGCCGCCATAATGGCCATCTTCGAGAATTTGTCGACAACCAAGAAAACACAGTCGTTGCCATGCTTAGTAGAAGGAAGGCCCGACATGTAATCCATGGATATGGATTCCCAAGGTCAACTAGGGGTAGGTAGAAAAGTATAGAGGCCTTGCTTCTTGATGGTCGAATTGGCAATGGCACAGATAGTGCAGGATCTGATGTACTTCCTAACATCATGTCGAAGGTTTGGCCAATAGAAATACTTCTGCAATAATTCCACTATTTTCTCGACCCCGAAATGCCCCGTGACCTGACTATAGTGCGCTTCCCAAATCATCTCAGCATGCTCGCTTGAAGGAACACAAAGGTGTCCCAGGTGACATAGTAGTGCATCCTGGAGGTGAAAATTTGGAACTCGGTTACCCTCCAAGAGTGTCTTGTATGTGTGGCTGAAATCTAGATCGCTCTTGTAGAGAAGCGGCCAATCAGAAGTCTCGTGCCCACAAGAGTTGAGCATAGTGGTTATCATCACGATCAGTGGTCGATTGAGGTAGTCTGCAACATTATTAGTGTTGCCCTTCTTATACTTGATGTTCAAATGAAACTGTTGTAGATATGTGGACCACTTCTGATGGCGATCATTCCACAACTTCCCTTATGTCTGTATGAACTGCAGGGGTCGGTGGTCTGTGTGGATGATCGTTTACTTCCCCAAAATGTAATTCTTTCACTGTCGACAAGCCTGCATAAGGGAATACATATCTCTGTCATAAGTGGGATACTTTCAGACTGTGTCAGACAATGTCACACTATGATATGCCACTGGATGCCCCTGTTGAGTAAGAACTGCCCCAATAGCATAGTCAGAGGCATCTGTCTCGATCTCAAATGGTTTTTGCAAGTCTGGTAATGTGAACATTGGGGCACAATAGAGGTGACGTTTCAATTCTATGAATGCCTTATGTTGAGATTCCAACCAAAAGAATTTTTCTTTTGCTCCTCCCTTGGTGACTTGACTCAAGGGCCAAGTGATATGAGAGAATCCCAACATGAACCTGCGGTAAAAATTAGCAAGACCCAGAAAGTTGTGAAGCTCTGTTAGAGTGGTTGAAGCTGGTCAATCCTGGATGACTTGGATCTTGGTTGGATCCACATGCACCCCACGCTCATCAATGATGTATCCCAGATACTGAACTTGGGTCATGCCAAAAGTGTACTTCTCCAAATTGGCACACAACTTGTGCCTCCGCAGTGTTTGGAGGACCTATCGGATGTGGTGGAGGTGCTCTTCCCAAGTTTGGCTGAAGATTAGGATGTCATCCAAGTACACTACTACAAATGAGTTGGTGAATGGCTACAAGATGTTTTCCATCGACCTCATGAAGGTTGCAGGAGAATTCGTCAACCCGAAAGGCATGACCAGCCATTCAAAAAGGCCCTCCTTGGCTTTGAAGGCAGTCTTCCACACATCGGACGGTTTGGTTGGTACCTAGTGATACCCGGAATTCAAGTCGATCTTGCTGAAATATTTCTCCCCTTTGAGTTGGTCCACAAGGTCATCAATCTGTGGGATCGAATACCTATTTCGGACAATGATCTTGTTCAGTGCTCAATAGTTAATACAAAGTCTCCAAGTCCCATCCTTCTTCTGCACCAACATGATCAGGCTCCCACAAGGCGATGAACTTGGCCGGATTTGACCTTTATGTCGCAGCTCCTGAATCTGTCTCTTGATTTCATCGTTCTCCAGAATAGAGCGTTGATAGATCGGTCCATTGGGCAGTGACACACCTAGGGTCAGATCGATGGGGTGCTTGACCTGACAGTGCACAAGCACACCTGTGGGTGAGGTGAAGATGTCTCGATACTCCTCCATGACCTTTTCCATTTGTTTTTTTCATGCAGAGGAGCCCTGTCTAGAGTTCATGGCCACAGTATTCTTCTTTTCCTGAGGGCGGATCATCAGGAAAATAAATTTCCCGGTTTTGGAAATGAGCTTACTTCATTGTTTTGCAGTAACCAAAGAGATAGCGACAGGCGGTGGTACCTATGGTATCTTGTACAACTTATTTCCCAAGGTAACAATAATAGTGTGAGGCTAGGACTCATACATAGCATGTCACTTCCACAAGTATGGTTGGACTAATAATACATCACAGACATCAAGAGGAGCAATGTCACATAATACCTCATTGGTGAAGGGCCTGATGCTGTAGGGAAGGAGACATTGTTGGTTGATGCGGAGATCCCGTCCTTGGTGACGCCACCTGATGGTGTACGGATGTGGGTGTGTTGTGTTCGGCAAGCCCAACTGCTTCATGACCTTTGCTGAAATGAGGTTATTTTGGCTCCCACTGTCAACAATAAACTATAGAAGGGAACCCTTTACCCACATATGGGAGTGGAAGAGACACTCCTCCTCCTATGGATCTTTTGGTTCTTCCTTTTGGATCTTTGTGGTGGATACAGTGGCATTGGGCTCTGCATCGATAATCTGCTTCCCTGTTTCATTCGCCTTCTCGGGTTCTGATTCAGTGTCAGAGTATGCATCTAATTCAGAAGCCCTCACCTCGGCCACGAGTGACTGTTTGGCCCGACACTCACTTGTGTTGTGAGTGAAACTCTTATGGAACTCACATCACTTTCCCGTGTCCTTCTTCGGCTTCGCAGTGTTGTTCTTTGCTTGTGGCTTTGGTAGGTTTTCTTGAGCTGCCATGCCTTGGATTTGTCCTTTGTTTTGCAGTTTGGGGGAAACTTTTGCTTTCTTTTGATTCGCAGATCCAAAGTCTCGCTTCTTCTGTTTGAATTTATGCTCAATCTTGGTAGCATACTGGTATGTCGTACCAACAGAGGAGATGTCGAGGAACTCCATTTCCTCCTGAATGTATCTATGTAGACAACTTCGTTACTTCAACACCAAATGTTTCTCCAAATATTTGATACCCAACTTTGTGCGCAGGGTATGGAACAAATTCATCAGCTCATGCACATCTTGATCCATTTGCTGCAGCGTATTCCATTGTATGTACTTGTTCTCATAGCTCCCAACGAGATAATATTGTTCCTTGATGATGTCTCGGAAATAATTCCAAGTGGGTATCGCTGAGAACAAAGAGGGTTCCTCCTCATCCTTTTTCTCACATTAGGTTTCCCACCAGTTCTTGACATGGGGGGCGGCTTTCAGCAGTGAAAGAATAATCTTCTCTCGGTCGGAAAACTCATGAACTGAGAAATATACTTCTAATAGATTCAACCATATATCTAGGATGTCTGCATCTATTTGGCCATAAAATATGGGAATGTCAAAGTTTACTTGTACCTTAAAAGGGGTTTCTCCTCCAGAATGGTTGCTGGATGCAGATGCGCCGCCAGTGGGCAATCGTTGAAGAATATAGGTGAAGTTATCCATCATCGTGTTCCTTTGTTTTTCAAGGGTATTCTCGAGAAATATTTTGATATGATCTCCTGTTCCCTTGTCTTTCTTTTCATCCCCCATGGGCAGTCATCAGGGTTTGCGAGGATGATCTTGAAAAGGTTCAACCAGATCGATCCCTAACTCCCTATACCCTGACCTCGTTGGTGACATGCAAAGAAGGATCGAGAAAGAGCAGACCGCTCTGATACCATTGATCCGAATTTATGTAGGAATGCAACAGAATACACAAATAACCATGAATACAAATATGCAGTGGAAATAACACTTCATTTCACTAATATCAAAGAACTGAAATTTGTTTACAGATAGAATAGAAACAAACTAGCTAGAGTGTTGGTAGCTTATCTCTGAGAAGAGATGTGGCGGCTACAGGCCTCTAAAATTTTTTTTACAATGAGGCTCAAAGGCCTATATATTATTGAGAAACAATGGAAACCCTAAACATCTAAAAACCTAACCCTAGGAGATGAAACACCAGAATATGGGCCCCATTGGGGTAAATTGGTACATCAATTTCTCGAGGTCGTAACTTTGGCATACTATCTCCGTTTGACGCATATGATACATCGTTAGAAATATATATATGAGGACTACAACTACTAAAAATGAATATCATGGTATGGAACAGACTAATATTCACCGACCTATTGATGCCCAAAAAATAAGAAAAATGTCTAGAAGAATCTAGATATTATGAGGAAAAAACACAAATGTCTAGTTATGTGTGCAAATCATGTCGTGAAAGAGGGATATGTTGCTTCATTAATAGGTGTTAATATCAAGGGTTCATTTTAGAGTTGAAATATCAAGGAATAAGAAAAATTTCTAGAAGAATCTAGATATTAGGAGGAAAAAACACAAACGTCTAGTTCATGTTGTGAAAGAGGGATATGTTGCTTCATTACTAGGTGTTAATATCAAGGGTTCATTAATGTTTAAAATGTTGTTTTATGGCAAGGTGTTAATATGAGGAATTTATTAATGGCTAAAATAAGGTGTTACATATTTAAAATAATAATGATTTAGAATCTAGGGTCAGATCTCGCTAGAGTGATTGGTTTTGATGGGCCTCGTTCAGTTAGGTGATCCAAGTTCAAAACTCAGATAGCTTGGAGGAGACACCTAAAATCCAACCATGCTAAGGGTTGGTGTGGTCCAGGCCAGGTGCGATCCCCGTGTGATTTTTATGGCTCAGAGACCCTTGGGTCATGGTTTCTTAGACCCAAGGAAGCAACATAAGAAAAGGTTAGATGCGTAAGAATAGAAAGTACAAAAAAGGAAGCAACATAAGCAAACCATAGAAAACTTGTGAAGAATGTAGGAATTGAAGTAAAAGAAGGAAGTCGAAGAGAGGACTGAAATTTATTGAGATATCTAAGGGAATTATAAAGAAGGGATACATTGGAAAAAGACCAAAATTGAAGCCATGGAGAAAGGCTAAAGACGAGGAAGAAATCAATATAGGAAGAGTTTAAGCGATAACACTATGTAGTTGCAAAACATGAGCAAAGAGAGAACCTTGAAAACAATTTTGGAGCTACTGAGGATGTTGGAAGAGTGGTAGTGTTGGTGTTTCATATTCACTTGGTGGAAGAAACATTGATCGTGAATAAGGAAGAGTGTGAATATGATAGGGCCAATGTAAAAGAGGCATAACCAATGGTTCAATACCTATGGGAATTGCTAATTTTACATAATTGATTTTGTTGATATAAGTGCAATTAAAAAATATGAAGAGGATGTATGTGTCCAATGAAGGAAAAAGTTGACTAATGAAGAGGTTACATATGAAGAGAATGTGGTAGAATGCCACCAAAATACGTGAAAGATTTTGTAGATTGGTGACATTCTATACACATGATGCCTATACAACTGAGTGAAGATAGTGGAACAAATTTTGAGTGCATGGAAGATCTAAGGGAAATATTCTCTCAAAGAATATGCTATTGACAAAGTTACAACAAAGGTGAATAAAGTACTCTTATACACCTATTACACTAAAAAACAAAGGTGTGAAAGGAAGGGGAATTGAAAGAAATTGCAGATGAGAAAGAAAGTGAGACTACCTCAGTAATTAAAGATGATGTAAATTGTGATATTGGAGAGATGAAGGAAGAAAATGCACAGAGAGAAAAGGTGTCAGTGGAAACCATGTATTTAAAGAGATGATTTTGTGGGAGTATATGTAGATAATTTAGATAAATTCAAAGGCATCAACAATCATACTTATAATTTTGTTGGAATCCTTGGAGGTGTTGAAGAAGATGAATAAATTTTAATAGGAACCATTGAGAATGTAGAAAAATGTATATTTTTTTTGTAGTTACATGAGGATGAAAATGAAATTCAAATCATGAAGATAATAAAAATTTAGGATGATATTGTATAGATAATCATGGAAACTGGTGCAGACCCCTTTTCCTGGCAGAGATCCGCGCAGAATCGATCTCCTCCTGGTGCTAAGCTGGAGCGGCTCAGTGGGTCCTTGATGAAACCCCAACGATCCACAGGTCCTTCAGAAACCCCACCTGTGCGAACATGCACAAGGTACGAGCTTCACCTCCTCCAAGCGACCATGGCACTATGACCAAGGCCTACACCCAAAGGGTGTTTATCGTAAATTGTGTATCGATGATGTGGAGGTGTTGAGTCCTTGTCACTCCAACTCCGGTTGCTGAAATTCTAGTGGAGCCTTACACATGTTATATCCTCCCTTGAGTCCCCTCCATAAGAGTCTATCCCATGACCTAGGGACAATCCCTTTGGTGCTTCAGGTTTCATGATTTTGGAAATCATGATGCAGTCTCCAACTCCCTCTCCTTGAGATTCCCAAAACCCTGAATCCTGATTCTTATAAAGGTCAGATCCAACGACCCTCCTTTCTCCTCGATTCAATGGTCATGATTGCTTCGCATTTTCACGAGTCGGGACTTCACATCTCACAACTCCTTCTTCCTTGGACTCCCAGTTCATGAAACACCGAAATCCCTCTTTGAGAAATCAACAGTCCAGATTCCTCTTGAACCAACGACCACTATCCAACTAGATCGACGGTTCACAATATTTCATAGCTTTCTCCGAGCCCTGACCGCTCGCCACGTGTCCTCCTAATGGACGACCACGATGATGTCGGCTCGACCAACGACCTGGATTTAAACCCGGCTTTCGTGTTTTAGGGAAATGGAGTGCAGTCTCCTCCCTTGTCTTTCGAATCCCCAACTCTCAAAATTTGGTGACTCCGGATCTATGGTTTAGATCCTCCCTGGATCGATGGCTCCTATTCCTCCTTAGCTTCAACCGTCGAGTGAGCCTCCTCATTTATCCTCCTCGCATTTTTGTCTGATCCGATGGTTCATGGCAAGTCGAAACTTCTGCGCTCATATCTGACGGTTCAGATCCATTCTTCCCTGATGTGCTCTCCTATGCACCTGGACGTAGAATCAACTGTCCAGTTCTCATTCTTCCATAGCTAATGCATGGCTGTCGACGCTTCTCCTCCTGAGCTTTGATTTCTTCCTAGACTTATGATATTTTCAGAGTTTCAAAGGTCTCGGCCTTCAACTCTTCCTCTTGCGAGCCTTGATGGCTTTGGATCTTGCTTGCGTTTTGGAAATTCTATCTCTTTTGATCTTTGGTGGTGAATCTCAACCTCGGCCCTTCGCACAATTGCATTCTGTGTGTGACTTCACGCTACTCCTCCTAAGCTTCGGGACTTGAAATAAGACCACTCTTGCACCTTCCCTGTGCTATCTCTTCTGAGCTTTATTCTGGCTCAGTATCTAAGGGACTCGGCCCTTCTACATCTTCTTCAGAAGGCTCTTGGTGATCCTCTTGGCATACTTTTTCTCAAGCACCCCTTGTTGAGCCAACAAAGTGTTCAGTAACTCTGTAAATGTATCTCCTCGACACTTCTTCTCTCTAAACTCGAAATAGAGTTCCTTCTATGCAGTCTTTCCACACACTTGATGCCCTCCTGATAGAGCTTCACATAATTCACAGTGATTATGTCTTCTCTCTGTGCCCTCCTCTGCATAGTCTCACCTCCAAGGTGTTCAGTGACCTTGAGGCTTCTCCCTAAGTCTAAGACTTCCTCTGGTGCACCCTCTTGGCATGAATTTGTCCAAATTTCGAAGAATTCATAAGTGCACTTTTCTGCACTGGCTTACATAACTCGTAGTATTCTGTCATGCAACCTCTTGCATGAAGCCTCAAATAACCAAACTGAAAATAAACAAACTCGACAGATAGATAAAGAAATGTATCTATCACCTGCAGATGGAACCTAACACAAATCTACAACATAAAATAACACACACAGACAACATTCAATTGCATAAACACACAAAGACACATGTAGAGAAAAAAACTGCTCTTTGTATTAATTTGAATGCTTGATTACAATGTGTTCGAGCTCGGACTGTAATAGAGTCTCGGCTCTCTCCTCTTCCTATCCTCTGTTCTAACTCTCGCGGAACTCTCTCAAAAATAAGATGCTAAGATCTTTTTACAAAGAGGGGCTTCTTGATCTCTTCCCTCCAACTCACCAACTCTCATAAATTACATTGAATGGGCCATCTAATCCGAATTGGAGTTAGATCCCCTCCTACCTATCAACCATTAAAGAGACATCAACTACAACATGCTCGAAGGCATGGCTTCAGCTCTACCAGCCTTACAAACATTTAATACATTTTCAAATTTGAAAATGAGAGGGCTACGCCTCTCTCCTCCATTGAATATGCGCTTTGATGTGTTGTTTAGCTGGCGCATTAATGGATTAGAGAAATTCTCCTGCATCATACTCCACTACTGCAAAAAATTCATGAGCTCCTGCTCATGAGCTTCCCTGCTCTGCTGTTGAAATCCACCAGGATCCAAAATAGTTCTCTGGAGCTGTCCATCTGCTCCACCACCTCGTTGTTGCTGCATCTTCCCTGCTGCTATTGCAGGCTCTCTTCTGTTCAACCCCTTTCTGACAGATTCTGTTTTTGACCCCAACATCAGCCTTCTGATTCCTTCAATTAACTCGTCCAGCTACTCCAGTGGTTGGCTCTCTTTATGCAGTCTCCTCGACTGCACTTATTCCCTACAAATGGGTAGATCAATTAGACCTCCCATGCTATCTTCTTCATCTCTCATGGCCTTAACTTTCCACTCTACTGCAGACTCCAACTCTGTAGCCTCATCATCGAGCGGTTGTTGCTCAACTTACCCT
Source organism: Picea sitchensis (assembly GCA_010110895.2). Lineage (NCBI taxonomy): Eukaryota > Viridiplantae > Streptophyta > Pinopsida > Pinales > Pinaceae > Picea > Picea sitchensis. The sequence continues at coordinate 67,769 of SNQJ01S0013180.1, read as the reverse complement.
TTTGATATCTTTACTTCTTCCATTTCTTTTGTTGTTTCATCTCCATCTTCCTCTAGCTCCTCCCCAGAATGGAATTCTACTTCATCTTCTGCTACAAGCCTCGGCATTGCAGTCATCATCATCTGTCCATCTCCTTGGCTGAAATATTCGAGCAACTCCTCTGAATGCTCTTCTCCAAAATTATGCATGATTGTATGCTCATGGCAGTCATTTAATGGTCCTGGATTGTTCATCCAATCCTCCAACATCTCTAACTCCTTTTTCCAGGGAGTGAGCATCTTATCTGCATGCTCTTCTTCTATTCCTGCCTCTGCAACACAATCTCTCGCCTCAACTAGGCTTACTGGTAGGAATACCTCAATTCCTCCAATGATCAAAAGACTCCTCTGATCCTTCTCTATTAGCTCCTCTCGCTAACCCGAACTCATCCCTGAGTTCATGAGACTTTCAGATAGTCTCATCTGCTCTCCCTTTCCCACCTGGAAATATAGGATTTCCTCTCTGCCCTCCTAGCATCTTATGAGATTCTTTGATATCATCTCATCACCCAGATGGAAATATGAACTTACCTCTTCGATGCTCACCTGGTAGTCTATGAGATTGACCGATCTCATCTTCTCCTCATCCTCACTAAGATTTCTCCTAGATTTTGGCTCACAGACATGAACCACTTCCTCTTCATCTTTGAGGCTTTCGGCATACTTCAACCACATTTTCAACAGTCTTTGTTGTCTTCTGGTCATCAATTCCTTGACTGGCCACTTCACCTTCCTCCTCATAGGCCATTCTACACCCAATGTGTCATTGTGTTCTGTTGCACCTACAGTGCAATATCTTCCATCCTCGCCCTCACCTCAATGATTTCTTTATCCATCTCAGCTTTCCCCTGCTATTGATGGTTCTTCTTTCCACTGCATCCATTGCCTTCAGTAGCCATATTCACCTTCAATCTTCCCTCCTAGCAAATATATTGTTGTTACTCTACAACTGAGAGTGTTTCCAACATTTCCTATAGTCGACCTGACTGCTTCATTTGTTGCATGCCCTGCAACAATCATCATAGAGCATTGCCACTCTATCTTCCATCACCCACTGCAAACAAATGAAATCAAATTCTGATAGCACCTGATGATATCAAAATTTATCATTTTCTTCTGCCTCCCTCTGCCTACAGTATACAGATAGAGGGTGGCTCTAATACCACTTTGGTGCAAAAACCTTTCCCTGGAAGAGATCTGTGCAGGATCGATCTCCTCTTGGTGCTAAGCTGGAGCAGCTCAACGGGTCCTTTCTGGAACCCCAGTGATCCACAAGTCCTTCAGAAACCCCACCTGTGCCAACATGAACAAGGTGTGAGCTTCAGCTCCTCCAAGTGACTACGACGCTATGACCAAGGCCTACACCTAAAGGGTGATTATCGTAAATTGTGTATCGGTGATGTGGAGGGGTTGAGTCCTTGTCACTCCAACTCCCAGTTGCCGAAATTCTGATGGAGCCTAACCCATCTTATCTCCTCCCTTGAGTCCCCTCCATAAGACTATGTTCCGTGACCTAGGGCCAATCCCTTCGGCGCTTCTGGTTTCGTGATTCGGGAAATCGTGAAGCAATCTCAACTCCCTCTCCTTGAGATTTCTAAAACCCTGAATCTCGATTCTTATACAGGTCATATCCAACGACCCTCCTTTCTCCTCACTTCAACGATCACGATTGCTTTGTATTTTTATGAGTCAGGACTTCACATCTCACGAATCCTTCTTCCTTGGACTCACGGTTCGCGAAACACCAAAATACCTCTTTGAGAAATCAATGGTCCATATTCCTCTTGAACCAACGACCATGATCCAACTGGATCGATAGTTCTCAGTCTTTTGTAGCTTTCTCTAAGCCCTGACCGCTATCCATGTGTCCTCCTAATGGACGACCACGATGATGTCGGCTCTACCAATGGTCTGGATTTAAACCCAACTTTCATGTTTTGGGGAAATGGAGTGTAGTCTCCTCCCTTGTCTTTCAAATCCCCGACTCCCGAAATTCGGTGACTCCGAATATACGATTCAGATCCTCCCTGGATCTATGGATCCTATTCCTCCTCAGCTACAACCACCAAGTGAGCCTCCTCCTTTATCCTCCTCACAGTTTTTTCTGATCCGAAAGTTCATGGCAAGTCGAAACTTCTACGCTCAGATCTGACGGTTCATATCCGTTCTTCCCTGATGCACTCTCCTGTGTACCTAGACGTAGATTCAAATTTCCAGATCTCGTTCTTCCGCAGCTGATCCATGGCTGTCGACGCTCCTCCTCCTGAGCTTTGATTTCTTCCCATACTTAGGATATTTCCATAGTTTCTAAGGTCTCGACCTTCGAATCTTCCTCCTGTGAGCCTTGATGGTTTTGGATCTCACCTGTGTTTTGGAAATGCTATCTCTTTTGAGCTTTGGTGGTGAATCTCAACCTCGTCCCTTCACACAATTACACTCCATGTGTGACTTCACGCTACTCCTCCTAAGCTTCAGGACTTTAAATAACCCCACTCTTGCACCTTACCTATGTTATCTCTTCTGAGCTTTGTTCTGGCTCAGTATTTATAGAATCCCTCGGACAGAAAAATATTTAATGGGATAAGTGGACTTGAGAGGGATTTGAATTTAGGACTAAATAGATATCAAATTTTATTATGTCTAATTTTGACATAGTGTTTGGAGTAAGTTATGATATTGGTGGTGTATCCATTGTTACAAAAGGTATCAGGCTAAGTTGAAAAGGAAAATGTAGGAGGAAAGTGTCTGGAATATTTTTACAATAAAATATGGGGCATGGTTTGACCAATGGATGAAGATGAAAAAATCATAATGGAAGTATTTTAGGTTTA
>SNQJ01S0013180.1:35505-61678 GCA_010110895.2 Picea sitchensis | reverse complement strand
CATCATCTGTCCATCTCCTTGGCTGAAATATTCGAGCAACTCCTCTAAATTATCTTCTCCAAAATTATACATGACTGTCTGCTCATGGAAGTCATTTACTGGTCCTAGATTGTTCATCCAATCCTCTAGCATCTCTAACTCCTTTTCCCAGGGAGTGAGCATCGTATTTGCATTCTCTTCTTTTATTTTTGCCTCTGCAACAAAAGCTCTTGCCTCAACTGGGCTTAGTGGCAGGAATACCTCAATTCCTCCAATGATCAGAAGACTCCTCTGATCCTTCTCTGTTAGCTCCTCTCGCTAACCCAAACTCATCCCTGAGTTCATGAGACTTTCAGAAAGTCTCATCTGCTCTCCCTTTCCCACCTGGAAATATGGGATTTCCTCTCTGCCCTCCTAGCGTCTTATGAGATTATTTGATCTCATCTCATCACCCACATGGAAATCTGAACTTTCCTCTTCGATGCTCACCTGGTAGTCTATGAGATTGACTGATCTCATCTTCTCCTCATCCTCACTGAGATTTCTCCGAGCTTTTGGCTCACAGACGTGAACCACTTCCTCTTCATCTTTTAGGATTTCAGCATACCTCAACCACATTTTCAACAATCTTTGTTGTCTTCTGGTCATCAATTCCTTGACTGGCCACTTCACCTTCCTCCTCATAGGCCATTCATACACCCAATGTGTCTTTTCATTCTGTTGCACCTACAGTGTAAGCTCTTCCATCCTCGCCCTCACCTCAATGAGTTCTTTATCCATCTCAACTTTCCCCTGCTGTTGATGGTTCTTCTTTCCACCGCATCCATGGCCTTCAGTAGCCATATTCACCTTCAATATTCCCTCCTAGAAAATCTGTTGTTGTTACTCTACAACTAAGAGCATTTCCAACATTTCCTATAGTCGACCTGACTGCTTCATTTGTTGCACTCCCTGCAACAATCATCATAGAGCATCGCCACTCTATCTTCCTTCACCCACTGCAAACAGATGAAATCAAATTCTGATAGCACCTGATGATATCAAAATTTCTCATTTTCTTATGCCTCCCTATGCCTGCAGTATACAGATAGAAAGTGGCTCTGATACCACTTTGGTACAGAAACCTTTCCCTGGCAAAGATCCGTGCAGCATCGATCTCCTCTCGGTGCTAAGCTGGAGTAGCTCAGCGGGTCCTTGCTGGAACCCCAATGATCCACAGGTCCTTCAGAAACCCACCTATGCGAACATGCACAAGGTGCGAGCTTCAACTCCTCCAAGTGACCACGATACTATGACCAAGGCCTACACCCAAAGGGTGCTTATCGTAAATCATGTATTGGTGATGTGGAGGGGTTGATTCCTTGTCAATCCAACTCCCAATTGCCAAAATTATGATGGAGCCTAACCCATGTTATCTCCTCCCTTGAGTCCCCTCCATAAGACTCTGTCCCGTGACCTAGGGCCAATCCCTTTGGTGCTTCTGGTTTCGTGATTTGAGAAATCATGATGCAGTCTCAACTCCCTCTCCTTGATATTCCCGAAACCTTGAATCTCGATTCTTATACAGGTCGGATCCAATGACCCNCACCGAAATCCCTCTTTGAGAAATCAACGGTCCATATTCCTCTTGAACCAATGACCATGATCCAACTGGATCGACGGTTCTCAATATTTCGGATCTTTCTCCGAGCCCTGGCCGCTATCCACGTGTCCTCCCAATGGACGACCACGATGATGTCGGCTCGACCAATGGCCTGGATTTAAACCTGGCTTTCGTGTTTTGGGGAAATGGAGTGCAGTCTCCTCCCTTGTCTTTCGAATCCCTGACTCCCGAAATTCGGTGACTCCGAATATATGATTCAGATCCTCCCTATATCTATGGCTCCTATTCCTCCTTAGCTTCAACCACCGAGTGAGCCTCCTCCTTTATCCTCCTCGCAGTTTTTTCTGATCCAATGGTTCATGGCAAGTCGGAACTTCTACGCTCAGATCTGACGGTTCATATTCGTTCTTCCCTGATGCGCTCTCCTATGTGCCTGGACATAGATTCAACTGTCCAGATCTCATTCTTCCACAACTGATCCACGACTTCCAACGCTCCTCCTCTTGAGCTTTGATTTCTTCCCATACTTAGGATATTTTCATAGTTTCTAAGGTCTCAGCCTTCGACTCTTCCTTTTGAGAGCCTTGATGGTTTTGGATCTCACCTGTGTTTTGGAAATGCTATCTCTTCTGAGCTTTGGTGGTGAATCTCAACCTCGGACCTTCGCACAATTACACTCCATGTGCGACTTCATGCTACTCCTCCTAAGCTTCGGGACTTGAAATAACCCCACTCTTGCACCTTACCTATGTTATCTCTTATGAGCTTTGTTTTGTCTCAGTATCTAAGGGACTCGACCTTTCTACATCTTCTTCAGAAGGCTCCTGGTGCTCCTCTTAGAACACTTTTGCTCAATCACCCCTTGTTGAGCCAACATAGTGTTCAACAACTCTGTAAGTGTCTCTCCTCGACACTTCTTCTCTCTAAACTCGAAATAGAGTTCCTTCTGTGCACTCTTTGCACACGCTCGATGCTCTCTTGGTATAGGTTCATAGAATTCACAACGATTTTGTCTTCTCTCTGTGCCCTCCTTTCATAGCCTCACCTCCAAGGTGTTTAGTAACCTTGAGGCTTCTCCCTGAGTCTAAGACTTCCTCTGGTGCACCCTCTGTTGGGTATGTGTTATAGTCTTTGCATGAGTAGTAGTGTCTGAGCGTCTACGTCGGGCGCGTAGGGGGGTTAGAGGGGGGTGCAGTGCCCCCGATTTTTTTTTCTTTCGGGACGACATATTTCTAGGACCACATGATATTAGGTGGTTTTTCGGCACATGGTTTTTTGTCGATGGTTTTCTATTTCCGGTTAAGGAATTAGGGTTTTGGACTAATCCAGGTCATTGGGTTAGGGTTTTGGATGCCGCTGGCTCCTATATGTATATTGNAATTGATGAGTTTTTGTGCAAGAGGGAAGTTTTGGGAAAAAGAGCCCCACACTCATTCACCCCCCCTCTAAGTGTGGTAGGTGTGTCCAACATCTTTAAAAGCTAGTCTATGTGGAAAACCTTGATTACATAAAGGTGGGTCCCTTACGATCACCAACATGACAAGGAAAGGAGAGATTGGATGATTAATCCACTTTATCCATAGACTTTGACCTCCATGCAAGTATAATGTTTTGAATGAGCACGATTCTCGAGAAGGAATATTCCTTAATACCTTCCTCGTCAGAGTTAGAAAATAACATGACATACCCTCTCTGATGGCGATCCCTTTCGATAGCACCATCAAAACATTTGTCTGTCGGAGTCATTTTTTAAACTTAGCTTTCCCCTTCGACAAATTCCCTTTCTGAAAATGCGTTAATGAACGATGTAAAAAGGATAATTGTGGCACTATTTATGACGTCTTTCCCTTAGCACATTTCCTGATTCAAATAAGAAATATTCCTTGGTACCTTTATCATCATAGCTACAAAGTAACATAACCAATCCTCTCCAATGGAAATATGTTTTGATAGTACCATTGGAAGGGTTGTTGTCATAGTCACATTTTTAGAATTAATCTCTCCTCCGATGACAGCCCTTCCAATAGCACATAAAAGAGAAATATCGGTGTGATTTGTAATGTTTCTTGTTTGGAACACATCCCAATGCAAAAAATGGATATTCCTCGATAATTTATTGCCGAAATGAAGTTCGACCATATATATTTTTCCTTTCTGTCAACAAATCACTCCGATAGAACTAACCATATTTTTTCATTTTTCTATGACTGGTTTTTTTATTGCTATGCCTTTGATTCATAGATCTAGTAATACATACCTCCAAATGCATTAATGGAGAAGTGATTTCACACCTACAAGTGAATTATCTCCCACTCAATCTTAATTAAAAAGGGTTATGGTAATTTAACTATACATAACACTTTGTAAAACCTAACTAACTCATTACGTGTTTCTGTAAACTTGTGATAACTTTGCTTTGCATACTGTGAATACAAGTTAGCCTTGAACCTCGACCAAACTCCAGAAAAACAGTTATGTGATTAGCATAATTTAAATTTCTATAATGTTTTGTTTGTTTAGTAATCTTATATGATTTGTTCTTCATTGCAGTACATTACATCAACACCATGTCGCACCCACAAACCAGAAAGGGGAGAAACCTTGTAGAAAATGCACCTGCACTCGCACCTGTGACTATGCCTGCCATGAATCCATGATACATTCTGGTTACATATACTAGTTATCACAATGGGGTATATCACCATTCGAGGTATGATGAAATCTACAAGATCTTCAACACTGGAGATTTCCCACCAGAGGATGAGAATTTTAAAGTTTATCAGAATATCCAAAAAATTTGCATTCACCTGTTGGTTTCATGTCTGATGTCATTTTCTTACAACGATGCAGAAAAATGGTATCTCAAACATCTTGACAAAAGTACTGCTACAATCATGAGAAAATCAGGAATCCAGATAGCATCCTTGAGGCCCGAAGACATAAGTCTCTGATACCACCTTCTAGAGCCTGTGGTTTTCTTAAACAAACCTTTTTTTGAGGAAATAAAACAAGGAAAACAAGCATTTTGCTAAGTTTATGGAGGATTGGTGGTGCGATGAAGAAATAAAATTCAAGCAAGGACAACATTCAATCCAGGCCCAGGAATTCAAAAATCCCTACAAAATGTTAAATACCATTATATGCAGGCTTTATGAGGAAGAGAAGAGCACTCATTTTCAGATGGAATGGTTATCAATGTCCTACACAGTAGTGAAGACAAGACATATCTTCAATTGGGTAGAAAGAATAACCTTCAATATCTTCCAAAACCTCAAGAATGTCCCAAGTATGAAAAAACCCAATTTTTACATGTCTGCATACCTCATTGATGTTGCATGCTCTTATATACTATTTCCTTCCTTTGGATGGAGTTGGGACCAAGATCAACCACCTATTAATATTTATTGTTCGAAGATATGGGATATAAACTATAAGAAATACATTTACGACATATGTGATTGTTTCCTTACTCCCTTGCATACCATATTTTTTGGATATCCAACATATAGAATATCGAGGGAAGCCATGGCCAGTTTGAAAGATATAACAGATTGATATTTAGGCAAGTATTACACATACATCAAGGTTTATGGCAACTATGCGGCCCCACACATCCTTCCTAAATGTGTCCCTGATAGGCTATTAATTCGGGAGATTGCTTACCAAACCATGGGAACATGAATAAATTCTCTCCTTTCAGGTAGTATTAAAAATATCTGGCCCACATTCCCTGTCAATATATGAAATTACACATTTTTAAATTGTCCTCGTGCTAGAAAAGAAGTAGAATCTCTACAAGAGATATGTTTGTAACTAGGAGAAACCAAATAGCATGAATCAAAGAACCTAGCACTCAATCATGTCATATATGTTGGCTTCACTCACCCTGTGATCCATGTAGTGAAATTTGCAGAGGAGGTTTTCAAAGGGGTCTTATCCATTGAAGAGGTGTTAAAAAGGATACTAGATGATGTGGCTAGATTAAAGCTTCACATGGCAGAAGAAGAGAAGAGGAAAATAATCGAGGAACAATTTCAATTACTGATGGAGAAGGATCAGGAAACGTTAGAGGAAAGGGAACATGAGGAGAAAATAAAATCAGATGAGAGACACTAGAAAGAAATGATATCAGAAGAGGAATATCATATAAAACAAGCAAAGAAGAAAAGGAGATAAGATGACATTAAAGGGAAGGTGAAGGATGAACCCAAAAAGGGTTCCAAGATAGATGAGAAGAAGAAAAAAGAAGAAGCATTAAAGAATTTGGTTGTTGAGAGGAATAAAAAGACAGAAAAGGAAGAAAAATCCCAGCAGGATGCACTACAAAAGAAGAAGGCTAGAGAGGAGAGACAGAGACTAGCACTAGAAGCAAAGGAAAAGAGAAAAAAAGAAGAGGAGGAACAATAGAAGGCTGCTAAAGTTGAAGCCAAAAGAAAAATTGATAAGGAAGAAGAAAAATAAATACAGAGGAAATTGGGTGAAACCCATAGCATCCCAACAACTCCAAGTGTAGCCATAATTTACATTCCCCCACAAGAATGCACCCCTCTTATGGTCATACTAAGTAATTTTTCCTTCTCCTAATATGTGATGAACTTTGATGAAGTTGTAGTAGCAGTAGGAGAATACTACTATAGTGATAAAACCAAAGGGATAGAGAAGAGGACCAACAAAATGAAAAGAGGGGATACAACTGTCAACCAACAATCAACTAAAAGAGTTATTTAATGGAAGGCAAGACTAGATCCCAAAGACAATGACATCCAGACTACCTTTTCTCTTCATGCATTTGCAGGAGAGAATTCCATCTCTGTGTATGATTTGGATGCTACCTTAGACACATCACAAGCCAAAATTATTTAATTGGAGAACACCATGAACACACAAAAGGATGACATCACTATTGAGTTTGAGAAGGCAATAAAAATTGCAAAGAATATCCACAAAGAGGAAATGGAAAAGGATCTATAAGCACAAAAGAAAAAAAATGGAGACATAATTTGAGAAGAGATCCCACACAAATGAAATTTTTCATAGGGAAGAACTGTATGTCGTTAAGCAGGAGCACTCTAGGGAAATAGAACAAATGAAGAACAAGTATACACAAGAATTGACCAGCCTACAGACAGATCAAGTAGAAACCAACAAGTTAATTAAATAGTGGGAACACAAAATTCTAGGGCTAGAGCAAGATAAATAAAGGCTTGAGAGAGATATTGAAGAAAAAAAAACATGAACCCTCTCTCTAGAATCCCTGAGGGTGGAAGCCACAATGATTAATGAGGAACTGGAATCAGTGAAAAAGAAGTGTTTTTGCATCGTACATGACATCCAAAGGAATAGGGATGACCAGATAAGACTTGAGTATCATATGGAAAAAATCATGGACATATATCAAAAGGATAATGATACATTTGATACAATTGTAGATTGGTAGGGTGTGTACAAGAATCCACCAGATACCTTTCCATTCTACACCACCAGGTAGAGGTTAAAAGATCAAGTATTTTTCAATACATAGAAGCCTTTACTAGAATATGTCCAAAGAATTTAGAAAATGGTGACAAAGGAATATAAGAGGTTTTTGTAATTCCTCTAATAATATTCATGAATAATTCATAATGAAAAACATGCCTAACATTGGTGAGCCAACCCCAGCTGAATTGAGAATAGATGAAGTAGAGGAGAAAATAGAAACCATACAGAAAGATGTTGAGCAGCTCACAAAAGTGATAAATAAGTTGTGAGTGAATACTTGATGAAACTCATCAAGTTGATCACATTGGCCCAATATTTTATAAAGAAGACAGAGAAAGAATTAAAACTAGAATTCACAACCAAAATTTGTGATGGAGAACTAGACTTGGAAAAGATGCAGTTGAGCAAGATGGAGAAGATCATGGAAGACTATGCATTGCAGAAGAAATATAGAGATCAAATGGAATTGTAAAGAGTCTCATGATTGACTTAATTTTTGTAACTGATCTTTTCATTTTTGTCCATTCTCACTTTTTGTAATCCAAAGATGGAATATGAAGAGGCAAGCCCAAATGGTCCTATGAAAACATGCAGTTTCAAATTGTAAACGGTCATGCTTGTTTTATAAAAGAGGTGTCTGCAAATGAGAAGGGAATTTTGATCTATTGTACATCAAAATAGTACTATTACAGTATCAATGAATAGAGAAAGAGACAATTTAGGAGGTTTATTATTTTGATGTGTGTATTCAACATTTTTCTGGTGCATATGTTTATGGTTTGAATGTTATTCGGTCTTAGTTGTATGAATTTATTCTTCACTCTGTTCTTAACATTTATGTCGTCATAAATTTCCTTATGAGCACAAAAATAATGTTAATGGTATAAATTGCAATTATTTGTTGTTGTATCATCTTTCATTTTCATAATAACTTGTTAATTGCATAAATGAATTATTTATTGTGCCAGTAACAACATCTCTTTAACTATGCACATACTTTTTAGACTTCTCCTGATCAGGATAGGTTAAAATAGTATAGAATTTCATTTAGAATAGACTTAGACAACATTAGTTAGTTTTAGACTAGATTTCAATTCATCTAAGAACATTCTTTTCTCATATTCATATTAGAAAATAGTTTAGAGTGGAAACCAGGCCAACATGTTGGTCAAAAATGTTATTCCAAATGAGAGTGGGTCTAATTGGGACCTATCATTGGGCGTTCTCCCTTACCTGCTTGATAGGCCATTTGGACCTGTCAATATAAATGGCACTAGAAGGAGGGCCATCAAACTGAATGGCTGCTAAGATGTTCCAAAAACCTACCTGTTATATTCCGCTGATAAACACTAGTCTGCCAAGTGATTCTCACCATATCAATCTTGTACATGTTTTACATCCTTGGTATTATTATCTAAATACTCCCACTCAAATCTCCACTCAATGAAGTTTTCATCATTCCGAGCCTATTTCACCAATGTCTCAAGCATTCGCTGACACTGAAATTGCATGAATAGTCCAACAAACCCATAAACGTGTATTAAATCGTCACTAGAGCAGACAAAAAATATAACTCCCTATTGAATTTTCAGTATCCAAGAGCCAAAGAAGTCCTACATGGGAAGAATTGAATATTGAAAGTCACCTCACATGTTGGGCCCATAATATTGTTGGAACCCTTTCATCCCAACAATCTTGATTAGCACAATAAATTTTGGTCAATTCCTTCTCTAGTATTTTGTTAAAATCCTCCACTGTACCATTGGCTTGCAGATGATACTAAATGCTCTTATGGTGATTAATGAAAAATTATTGAGTAAGAGTAGCAATAATATAACTGATAAAGTGGGCTCCTTGATCGTTAGTTAAATTGTGAGGGCACCCAAATCTAGTGATGATGTTCTCAAAGATGAAATGAGATGTTGTATCTGTAGAACAATCTCGAAAAAATTATGCTTCAACCCAGTGAGCTAATTAATCGGTTGTGATGATGATGTATCTATCCTTTGAGTGTTTAGCTTGTGGATTAATGGGATCGATGAAGTTCATAACCCACTTCTCAAAGGCATTTAATGCACAAAAAATGTGTAACGGTAACTCATGCTTGCGTGACGACTTACCAACCCACTGACAGACACGACATGTTCTGGCATAGATTTTGGCATCCTTGAATATAGTCAGCCACCACAATCATCCCTGCAATATTTTCTATGTTGTTTCCATACCTCCTACATGGCCTCCCACAACTCCACTATGACACTCCCAAAAGATAGCCAATATTTCATGGTCAAGTACACATCGTATGAGGATATTGTCCAATCCCAACTTGTACAAATGACCTACAATCAATTGATAGTCTACTGCAGAAACCACTAGGTGTCTCTTATGAGTTGAAAAATAACCTTAGGGGAAGACACATGCGCTCAGAAATAAGGCAATGTTAGACATGTAATCAAGAATATCTTCAACTTTGAAAAGATCGACATCTGGGAGTTAGTCATCTGCAACTCCACCACTCTCTCATTACTCTAATATAGGTAAATGGTCGGGACCCACATTTAATTTACCCGGCTTCACAATGAGCTCAAAAGAAAACTTTTGAAACAACAACAACCATCTACAAACTCTACCTTCCAACACAAGCTTATTAACCAAATATTTCAAAGCAAAATGATCAATAAAGAATTTAAAATGACCACCCAAAAGATAATGTCTAAATTTTTGTAAAGCATAAACCATTTCCAAACCTTCCCTTTCTGTGGTAGTGTAGTTGCACTCAGCCCGAGAAAGCTTCCTGATAGAAAAGGAGATGGGMTGATCTAGGTTCCCTTCACCAGGTTGTGTAAGGATTGCACCCAAATAAATACTAGAAGCATCAATGTGTACATGGAATTCCACTTTCCAATTTGGGTATACCAGGATAGGGGCATTACTCAAAGTTTCTTTGAGGGTGTCAAAATCTTGATCACACTTTGGTTGCCACTTGGAAGATTTAGATTTATTCAATAGTTTCTCCAATGGGGCAGTTATGCTTGCATAATTTCTGATAAATATGCAGTAGTATCGAGTGTGACCCAATGTTGACCGCAACTGTTTAACATTCATGGGAGGTGGAATATTGAGGATGGCCACAACTTTTGTAGGGTCCCGTAGTACTCCTTTCCTACATACTATATGTCCTATCATATTTCTAAACGATACACAAAAAATACACCTTTTTAGGTTTAAATAAATCTGTAGTTGTCTGCAACAATCAAACATCAATTGGAGGAGTCCTATGTGCTCCTTCAGTAGGATATACATTGTCCATTCGTCCATATACACTTCAAGAAATTTATGAATAAAGCCACAAAATGAAACAATAACTATGCGAGATAAAACAACTAGGTCGTTCTTTATCCCGAAGGGAATCATATTATAAGCAAAAGAACCCCATTATGTGGTGAAGGTAGTCTTTATTTTATCCTCTTCTACAATTATAACCTGATGGTATCCGAAGAATCGGTCTGGAAAATAATATGATTCATTGCCCACCACTTGATCAATAACTTCATCACTAAAGGGGGTAGGAAAAGGGTCATGCACACAAGCCAACTTCAAGCTCATATAATCCTCATAGACTCTAATATCGTCAGTACCCTTCTTGCTCTAGATTACAATAGGACCGATCCACTCAAATTCATCTATAGGAAAACTCATCCCGACAACTAACATTCTATCAATATCTTTCTTAACCTTCTCCTTTACTCTTGGATTAAGATGGTAATGTCTATGTTTAACTATATTAACATCAGGTTTTAAATCAATCTTCATTTTGCCTAAATCTCCCTTAATCTTGTTCAATTATGAGAAACTCTTAGGAAATAGATCCCCGTACTCCTGCAACATAGCTTGTATATTTGTCATAGTTTTTTCATCCTAGTAATCACCTATGGACACCATCTTAGGATGTTCCTCACTCCCTATTTTTACTTTTCGCAACCTTAGAGGTTGGGTGTATGAGTCGTTGATGTCACYTGATATAGTATCCTCAACTTCTCTTGTTCTAGTGCATTCCTGAAAGGTTAAATGTCTAAGTTCCTCTAATTCCTCAGGATCTTCAGGGTCCCTATCATCTTTAGTACAAGACATAGGTATTCTCATATGGGATGGATATAAGATATATTCAAGCATGTGTTCATGCTTAGAGAAAACTTTRAGTGGATATTTAGGCTTAACCTTAGTACTAAACAACATATTATTAAGTTGTTGGAGTATAGATGTGATTTCAGGAGTCTTACCAGAGAATGGAAAATCATGAAAGAATTGATCCTAAAGTGTCTTCTAACATACTGTATGTCTTCTTGTTTCCTCGTGCACATACCAGAATTTGGGAATAGTTCCTAAAGAATGGAAGAAGTGATGTGTCCACAGGGAGGACAAGTGTTTCACATCCATCCAAACTTGTAAAAAATTCTCAATGTGTGCAACTGGGTTAGACTTACCATCATATATCTCCAAGGATAACAACTGAATTGTTTTCTTATGATCCTATTCTAGCTATGATATTTATTTTAGTGGAAGGAACCGATGTTGTATAGCGAGTTTAACTTCATCCCAAGAGGAAATATATTCTTTGTGAGTATCCCACCAACTAGATGCAGAATATTTCAAGGCTAGGTCAAGTGCTAAGATTATGTGTTCTGTCACAACCCCACCCTCCATATTAATGAGAAAACTATGTAAATCAGAGGTACCATCATATCTCGAACACTCCCTGATCTTCGTTCTGATCCACCTTACTACTCAGACAATTGCACAATGTCTTGAAAATCTCTCATACCTTCCCTTTTTCCAGTTTTCCCAAGCAGCTTCAAAGTCTTCCTCTGCAGACTAAATACTTCACCAAATTATGGATCCGTTTGTAGTAGGTTTAATGTAATCTGCTCAGTTTCCTGCAGTCATAGTATAGAGTTGATACATAGCATCATGTTCTATACTCTCATTTGTTTGGTCACTATACTTTGGACCTTGATAAGGGTCTAGAGGTTGGTTTAATTTCATGCCATTAGATTCAAATGTCATAATTTATTTATTCAGATATATTATAGCATAGTTCTTATAGGCCCAGTCAATACCTAAAAAAGTTGGGTATGGATCCTTTTCCCCCATTATTTCAATGACTTCAAATTCTGCCATTGTTTTGAATCCAACCAAATCCACTTCTACATTTTGCATCCTACCTATCAGATAAATACAATATTGATTCACCATTTGCAACTGAATAGGGTAATATACGAGTTTGGGCTTACCCATCGCTTCTCAAGTTTTCCTGGGAAAAATATTTACATCCGAACCTAAGTCCAACATAAATTCCCTAATCTCATAGTCATTAACGTGGGCGTTCAACCAAAATTCTCTCCCAGTTCTCCTCTTCCTTCTATGTATCCTACTTTTGTTCCTTGTTGGAAGGTTAGCAACAATAGACTCTTCTGAATTTCCTTCAATTCCCAAGGCCCTTTTGATTGTGTTATGCAATGTCTGAGTAAGTTGTTCATCATCCAAAATGTCAGAAAATAGTTGTAACCATAGATCAATATATTTTTGTGACTTATACACGTTCTCTGTATGAGGAAGTGGTTCTCCCAAAACTATGGATTTACAAGAATGTAGCTTAGAACTTGGTTCCACAAACTTAGGCATTGTAGAACTAAACAATTGCCTAAACATCTCTACTACGTCTTTGAAAAATCCCTTCTACCTCGTTAGGTCATACTTGGTATTCTCAGGTACGACCTTTTGGATTTTTATCTGACTAGGAATTTCAATATAGACATTGGTCTTAGTTCCTCCTCTCATGAAAATGTTAATATTGTGCTCTTTTCCCTCAACTACAAATATAGGTTAAGAATTTATCAAATTGGCCCCTATTTACTTTGTACGGTCTTCCCACTTGGCAATCTGATTGGGACAATATTCGGTGGAATATATATTATTTCTACAATGTGCACACCATGGTCTTCATGGAGGTGGAAAATGTCTTGCAAGATGCCCTTCCTCATCACAATTGTAACAATGACCTAGTCCCCTTACACCAATTTGTTCTCTAAAATTTCCTCCACCTCAATGACCTCCTTCGAACCCTTGAGGAGTTTCATTGACTCTAAATGCGGAACAATCTAAATTTTCAGTGGGAGCATCCAAATCTCTACATTGGTTGTTAAAATGAGTAACAGACCCACATAATTCACAATATGCAATATTCAGAATAGAGGTGCACTTTTGTAGAACAAGGCAATGCCTAGGGGAGTTGCCATGAGTTCTACAGATCTCGAAATACTCATTGCTCTGGCTTCCTCAATGATTCCGGAAATAATGGTATTGAATAGGACCGTGAAATGGTGTTGTAGAGGTGACTTGCGCAACTCCTCCCATTGTTCCTACTGGTGGAGGCTCCATCGGGTGAGTGGGGGCTCTTGAACCCCTAAATATAGGGAATTTGTTTATTGTATGAACTTCTGTATAATGACAAGTTCACCTTACATGTGTCTGACCTTCTTGAGGAAGAGTCAACTCTTGAATCTTATCAATTAGCACAAATGTCTATCCTTGCAGTTGCGCAATATTATTTTCTTTAGGTGGTCTCATCACTCGCAAGTTTCCAGGATAGCCTACCATAGCCTCAATCTTGATGTCTTGCTCCAATGCCTCTCCCAAAGTATTTATTCTTTGCTAATTCAATGAGATTCAGGTCGACAATAACAACCCCTGAATAAATCATTCTCTCTGGTGATCCTCATGGATAGGGTTCACTAAATTACCTATCACATCATTAAATATTTGGTTATATTCCCATGCAGATTCAACGTATGTTTGTTTTATCTCCTGAAACTCAAAGAGAGTCTGTTGCTCGGACTGAGGTAAGCGAAATTATGCTATAAAATTTTGATTCACCTCGATTAAAGAGAAAGGATTCCCTTGATTATTCCCTGGCTCAATAGATTTCATATACCATTTGAGAGCTCGACCCCTTGAAGTGGTATATAACTCGACCAATTTTTTGTCATCCATACTTCCACGAGACGTCCGGATGGTCTCACAAAGAAACTAGTGTTGCTCAACATCCTCATCCCCTTTACCCCAAAATTTTGAGTATTGGGTAAGAGATTATGTGTGTTGATGCATCATTCATGGACTAGGAGATCCTATTAATATGAACCCTTAAGGTCATGGTTGTGATATAACTGAAACACTTTCCACACTGTTGCTTCTACTACTACTTGAACTAGTTGGGCTGGATAGATTAAAATTCACAGAATTTACAGAAATATTYGTTGGAAAAATTACCAAATTAGTGTATGGCATTGGGGAAATGAGTGATTCAAGGTTGGTTCCTTTTCCTCCAAATAAAATTTCTTTGATCTAGGGGGTCATGTTCATTTGTAGTGTTACCCTGACATCTGGATGTAATCTAGTATCTTCTAGCGTTGTAGGTTATGATCTTCCCGCAACTCCTTCGGAGGTTCCAACTGAGTATTCTTCTTCGATGGTAGCATGCATTATTTTTCTTTCATATTTCTCTTCTAAACTTTCTTCCTCGGGTCTATCTCTTTCATAACCTTCACCTATTCCACCAAATCCCTCTTTCAACCATTAGCTGGATAACCTTTTGTGTCTCTTCAAATATCACAACTCTTCTAACTTTTTCCGATGACTACTCTAAAAGTTGATCTCCTTCCTCGACTGATCAAACTTCTTCATCACTTTTCTCATCTATTTATACCACCAATTTTTCAAGAATAAAATCTCTCTTCTGAGCTCGTTCGTCTCTTACAATTTTATTTTTATGACCCCCCATATCTCCCAAAAAATCTCCCTTAGAATAACTCATGAACCCTTTCCTAAATCACCCACCCGAGGGCAGGGGTTTACATTGCCATGTTAGAGAAAAGAAAAAAGAAACATTCCTTCTTCAACTAATAAAATATTGATCCACAACAATATTTCCCGCAAAATCTTCCTCGAGCGCCTTCTTTAAATATTTCTTCAGCCTTGGGAAAAATATTGATGGTTCCTTGCAACAAATTCAATAATATAACCTTCTAAAGTAGTTTGTACCAAAAAATCCACAGCATGAGAGATATGATGATCCAATCGGTGAAGAATTGATAAATTCTTAGAAGTCGACTTATATATTCTCTTGACTCGATATTTATATTCTGGTGCTTCTTACAGTTGCTCTAGCCACTGAAACACCTCTTCAGGGAATCAAATCCAAAATATCTTGTATTGGTCACTTGCGAGTTTTGAATAAAACATATCACTCTTCACAACCCTAAAAAAATTGTGTCGTAACTCAACTTCTTGCTATATAAACTCATCAAATTATCTTTCCCACGAATTATCAACATCAAATTTAAAGATCCCTTGAGGCATCCCCTAAAAAATCACTTTAAATATTAGGTCCCGACAACAGAACCATTTGTTGGCGCAATATTGGAGACCGGGGTTCTTGAAGGTTTCCAACAAATATATTGTTGTAGTCTAGGAGTGTTGGCATATTCAACCTTCCACAAGGGAAGGAGGTCACAACCGAAGTGCAACCGAGATGTGTGTGTGGTGAAGTGAGTTAAAGAGAATTCATTATTGGGTTTAGCATCATCATATTAATATTATACATCTATATACAAGAAGATTTTCATAAACAATAATGCTATGATAAATACATAGGACATGCGTAATTGTGCAACACAAAAACTATGTATTCACACAATATAACAAAATTTTAGAACCTGAATAATCTCTTATATTAACAACATCTCAAAACCAATCATACATAGAGTGTAACTCTCATACATTCACTTAGGCAATGGAATGTGTTCCCCATATACCCATTACAAATTCTAAGCTTCTACACAAACAACATGACGTTCCAGGCCCTTTAGAATAACTCTGGAGACTAACTCAATAGAAACAGTGATCCTGATAGCCCGAAGAAACAACAATAGTAACACCATTTAACCTTTTTCGCATTACATAAATCCATGTTTATAGATTTCTCTTGGGCGCTTCTTGAAATCTCAATTTCCCTGTCTTTTCTTGATTCCTCTTCCTTGCATGCGCTCGAAGCTATTTTGCCTTTCCACTATTTTTCCATCTGGTGCATGATCTATTTTCATTGTTGAAACTCTTGTAGTTATCTTTCCACTCATCTAACTTTCTTCCACCACGTCAAATATTTCACCAAGTTGTTGCTTTCTCCGCAAAACTTTAGCATTTTTGCAAAAATGGGAATCCCTAAAAAATAGAGGGCCCAACATCACCCACAAAGGAAACCCAACCGTCAAGACACTCGATTACCACCTATCAAAAATCTTGCAAGGGATCTCACAACTGTCAAACTTCGACATAGAAAACTACCTACTCTCTAGTGGTGGTTGACCTCTTGTTCCTCTTGAATCTCCACCTAGAACACTAAGAGATGAACCTGAAGAAGAGCCTGAGGGAGAATAAGGAGAAGAAGTCCCTACCAATCCTCAACCAATGGCCTAAGTTAATGAAAACCAACATAATAACCAACCTTGATTGGTTCCCAATGTCGTCGCAGTACCTGGGGCAGTCCATGACATGCTCAAACATCCTAAGAAGTTCTTTCCCAAGTTAAAACCAGATAAGAAATATTTTGTCGAAGACCATGATTAACGAATGTGCAACATGAAGATGTCGTATGTAGGATATTTCCTTACACATTTGAGAACAAGGCTTCCACCTGGTACTTTTCTTTACCTCAAGCTTCAATCACTAGCTGGAATTCTTTTGAAACGATTTTCATTGAAAATTTTGGCGAAGACAAGACCCCATCAACTTTGGTTCTAGATATTTCTAGAATAAAAATGGATGCAAAAGAAAAATTTGAGGATTGCAATCAAAGATTTCTCACTTTAATGAATAAAATTCCTTAATCTTCTAAGCCTGTTGAAGATATTTTGATTGAATTTTATACTTCAGCTCACCCTGTTTCCATGGAAATGTTTGTAAAAAGGGATAAGAAAAATACTCTAGAAGCTACCTTTAAAGAAACCATTAAAGTTGAGAAGGAAATGCTTAGTCTTAAAGGAAATCTTGGAATTGAATCTTCAAAGGATAAAACCGGTGTCAAACCAATACAAATGTGACCAAGCCCCCTGAGGAGAAGAAAGATTCATACTCCATAGATATGAAATCCCTCCAGAGAATTGTGAAGAAAATTTCCAATGAAATTATTGATTTGAAAAAGAATTGTGGAGAAGGCTCTTCCAACCCCAAGAATTTATTTGGATTTCAACCCAAAAAAGAAAAGAGCACACCTCCTACCACTAAGCTAACCCCTCCTTCCTAAGGTATAAACATGGAAGATTTTGTACAATCCCTCAAGGCCTAGGAAATTGATACCCAAACAAAATCTAAGGAACAAGGGGGGGGGAGAGCAGAACAACATGATCAATCTCAAGAGACTGATGAAACTGAAGAAAATGAAGTCAACTCTTTTTTGGACATTTATTTTGGATTAGGAGAAGAAGAAGAGGAATATATGGAAGAGATTCAACTATCCCAAAATGCAGTAAGCACCAAGAGTGCAAACAAAGCATCATCTTCCAACCCTCCCTCCTCTTTTGAAACTACTAAGGCAACATCCAACACACATAACACACCCTCTAGCAATAAGTAGTTCACTTATTCTACTCATCCATCTAAATTGGATTATGACATTTTGGAAGATTTGAAAAGAACTAAATCAAATATATATTTGTTTGAGCTCATGGAGCTACCCCAGATCCAAGACATTTCAGGGTACTGCTTCTAAGAACACTAAAGAAGACAATGTGAGGGGAAGTAAATGGAAAGGTAAAGTAGATCAAACCATTGATAAGACAACACCAAAGAAACAGTCAGTTGTCAATGAATCTCTGGCTAGCCAAAAATCAAAATCTAACACTCCTCCTTTCTTATTGACCTTTGATATTTTTAATAAAAATGTACATAACTGCATGGTGGATTCAAGAGCTTCTTCCAATGTAATGCCCCTTAAAGTTTGTGAAAATATCAATGTCAAACCTAAAGAATCTGATATCCAAATCATCCAATTAGATAGGACAAAGGTCAAAGTTATTGGAGAGTTAAAGAATGTCTTGACCAAATTATCATCCAACCCTAAAGTGAATCAAACAATTGCCATTATAGTAGTAGATATCGCTAATACTTATGGAATTATTTTGATTAGAGATTGGTATACTATGATTAATCGATATTTAGCTACTGGTTGGTCACACGTATGGCTCCCATACAATGTAAAACACAAACAAATCAGAGTGGACACAGAATGTTATATGAAGCATGTGGTAGTGGATTTAAATGATCCCAATGAATCCATAATGTTTAATCATTCAATCTTAGATAATTATTCTTATGATTATTTCTTTGGGAACCACACTATTGAGATTTCATCGTATGCATATTTAAACACACAATATGGAATCCTTCATTGCACTCAGATTGTTAAGCCTCACTATAATATAGTACATAGAACTAACACTAACCCTGATGTACAACCAAACATAGTTTTTGTTGAAATATTGTAACTTCGAAGAATATTCTAATTATATTTGAGTTATTATCTTATAGATCAAATCCCATTTTGTAGATTGATCATGTCGGTTCTTGTATAAGATCAAATCCCCTTTTTTGGACTGGTCAAACCATATTTATATGGTGGTATTTGTAAAGTTGGCCCCTAGTGTTTATAAAGTGGTTTTAACCAGTTCTATAAGAAGTCGTCCCTACCATGTGAATAGACATAACCCTAGCGCCTCATCATCTAGTATTTATATGTGAGGATGGTGCCTCACTTACACACACTCAGACTCACTCATCTAGTGCACATATCTTGAAGGCAGTTGTAGTTGCAGGAGGAAGGAGAAGAGAGGCACATGCTCAGTCTTAGTTTATTCTTGGTGTTTTGGCCTCAGTCTTGGAATTGTATTGGAAATCTATTATTCAAGAAGTTTTGCTAGGTTTTATCCCTCGTGAGGGTTTCCCAGGACAGAATGTTGTGTACCTTGTGATTTTGTTTCTTTCAATGATCTTCTTTATGTTGTTGTTTTTAAAATTCATTGAATGCTCAACTAATTTGGAATTAACCTAATAAAAATAGTGAAAACTTAACATGGTATCAGAGATTGACTAGATAGAGCACCTTTCACTGGGTATCTAAAAACGACATTCATGTCGTACAAGGAAATTAAGGATTTTTACTGAAGAATATGTTTTTACCAAAAACTATCTTGGGAAGTGTGCCTTTCCCTAGCGCATCTTTTGGCAACTTGAGCGAACATTTTTAGTGGCTAGATTATCCAGAAAGTCAAACCCTATTTTTGGATGGTACTAGAAAACCAAGAAACCATAACTAGTACCAGAAGTACGAGTCCATATTTTCACAGGTCAAGTTTCAAGGGGAAAAACTTGGAATTTTCTGAAATAGTTAGCTCCAACAGACTCGCCTCAATCCAATGCATCTCTTGGTAAGATTAGTTTCAATTTTTGAGAAATTTCATTTTCTGGTCATTTTCTTAGCTCCAGGTCAATATGTCTGCAAGCACCAAGCTTGTTAACAAGTTAGAAGGTGTCGAAAATTTTTGTGCCTGGAAATACATAATTGGACTCATTCTTGAAGAGAATTACCTTGAAAAAATCATAAAAGAAAATGTACCGGAACCCGAAGAAGATGTGGCCAAAGAGAAGCACAAGAAGGATATGATTAAGTCTAAAAGGATAATTGCATACTCTATTAAAGACCACTTGATACCTCAAGTGTCTTCTAAGAATACTCCAAAATATATTTTTGATGTTCTAACCAGAATGTATGAAGAAAAGAACATCAACCGAAAGATGAACTTGAGAACCCAACTCAAGAATACAAAGATGAAAAAAGGAGAAACCGTTCAAGACTGTTTCTCTAGGGTTTATCAATTCAAGGAACAATTAGAAGCAATTGGAGACAACTTATATGGATATGAACTCATGATGACAACTCTTAATGGTCTCACAAGACCTTGGGATGCCTTCATCCAAACTATTTGTGCAAGAAAAGAGAAACTCCTATTTGACAATTTATGGGAAGAATGTGTTCAAGAAGAAGCAAGAGTGGCCAATCAAGAAGTCATCATATTAAGAGATGAAGATAAATCCCTAGCTACTCATGCTAAGGGTGGAAATAAAAAGTCTCAGTTTCAAAAGGAGACCCACTTTCATAAAGAATCTCACTCTCCAAAGAGATTCCATAAATGTCATAAGGGTCAAAGAAAGGGAAAATATTTATCCTCCTATCAATGTTATCATTGTGATAAGATGGGATATATTGCTAAGAATTGTCCTACCAGAAGGGAAGAATACAAGAGGATAAATAACAAAAGACATCATGCCCATGGAGTTGAATATGATGAGCCACCCACGAAGTTAACTAAAGAAGAGATTGAAGATTATGTTGTGTTTTCCTCCCTCTCAGGATCTGTGATACCTGGAGAGGATACTTGGCTCATAGATAGTGGTGCCTCTAAGTACATGACAGGTCATAAAAACATTATATCTATCCTTATGGAAAAAKAATTCCCCCRTAAAGTTTCACTTGGAGAGGATTATCAGTAACCTATCAAAGGAATGGGAGAATCCACCTACAAACGTGATTCAAGAACTTCGATGAGAATGAAGGATGTACTCTATGTACTAGGTTTGACAAAGAACTTATTGTATATTTCAGCYCTAGATAAGAAAGGACTCATGATTTCATTCATAGATGATGATGTTCTTATGTGGTCTAAATGAAAAACTATAGAAGATGYAGTTGTTATTGGARCAAAAGAAGGTGGTTTGTTCAAGTTAAAAGGTCATTCAGATGTAGCCTTGACTCACTCTACTTAAAGTCCATGTGAACTTTGGCATATAATACTAGCTCACATCAACTAAAAATCCTTACCATATGTAAGCAAGGTAGTTACAGGTTTACCGGAATTAAAGGTTGATCATGAAGGTGTATGCAAGGGATATGCACAAAGAAAGAACATAAAGAATCATTTTCCAAAGAGTGATAGTAAAGAAGAAGGAATATTGGAACTTGTCCACTCAGATGTATGCAGTCCAATGCCATCAACCTATCTAAGAGGGTATGTATAATATGTATCCTTTATTGATGATTACTCTCGTAAGACTTGGGTTTATTTCTTGAAGTCAAAAGACGAAGTATTTGGAAAGTTCAAGGAATTCAAAGCCTTGGTAGAAAACCTCTCCGAAAGGAAAATTGAGATACTCAGGTCAGATAATAGAGGAGAATACACCTCAAATGAATTTGGAATTTTTTGCAGAGATGTCGAGATTAAGAGGGAGCTCACCACTCCCTATAATCCTCAACAAAATGGTGTAGTAGAAAGAAAGAATAGAACAATTATGGAAGCAATAAAGACTATGATTCATGATCAAGATATTCCAATGCACTTATGGGTTGAAGCAACAAGAACAACAATATATGTTCAAAACAGATTATCCCATAGTGCACTTGGATTCAAAAATCCCGAAGAAATGTTCACCAGAAAGAAGCCAGAAGTAAGCCATCTCAAAATATTTGGTGTCCAGTCTTTGTACACATTCCAAAAGAAAAGAGAACTAAGTTGGATCCTTCAGGAAATAAGGGAATATTTGAAGGATATTGTGAGGTCCATAAGGCCTTCAGAATTTACATACCAAGTTACCATCATATTGAGATCAACAAATATGTAACCTTTGATGAATATGAATTACTCAAAAGATCAAGAAAATTCCATCTTGAAGAAGTATATGAATAATAAATTGTATCTCCCAGAGTTACAAAACCCATGAAGGAAGTTACAGTTACCCCTGATGATGAGAATCCAGAATATCATGATATGATAGAATCTCAAGAACCTCCCTGTATGACAATCTCTCACAAGAGAAAGCCAGCTTGGGCGAGAGAACTTTTTCAATATGAAAAGAAGTATGGTGCCCCAAAAGGAACCATGAGACAAAGCAAGAAGCCTAGGCCATTCTCCATCTATATGGCCTTGATGTGTGATCTCATAGAAAATGAACCTACTTTCTTTGAGGAATCCATTCAGAAGAAATAATGGATGGACGCCATGACATAAGAATACCATTCGATTATAAAGAATTATGTATGGGAAGTAGTTCCCAGAACAAAGAACAAAGATGTGGTATCTTCCAAATGGATATACAAAATAAAACATGCAGCAGACGAAAGTATTGAAAAACATAAGGCAAGATTTGTGGCTCGTGGATTTTCTCAAAAAGAAGGTATTGACTATAAAGAAACATTTTCTCTTGTATCTATATACACTTCTATCAGAACCATCATATCTCTTGTAGCCAAAATGAAGTGGAAGTTGCACCATATGGATGTGAAAACGAACTTCTTAAATGGTGTTATTGAAGAAGAAGTGTATATAGAACAAACACAGGGGTTTGAAGTTGAAGATAGAAAGACTCATGTCTGCAGGTTGAAGAAATCCCTGTACGGGTTGAAGCAAGCTCCTAGAGCTTGGAATGGAAGAATTGATAGTTTCTTGACGAGCTTGGGATTTATCAAAAGTAAAGTTGATCCTAACCTTTACTTCAAGGTTATGAATGATGAGCCAATTATATTGCTACTATATGTGGATGATTTATTCTTGACTGGAGAAGAAACTCTCATCACAGATTGCAAGAAGAAGCTTGTTGCAGAGTTTGAGATGAAAGACCTAGGCCTGATGCATTATATCTTAGGTCTTGAAGTTTGGTAGAGCCCAGAGAAGATATTCCTTAACCAAGGGAAGTATGCAATTGAAATGATAAATATATTTGACATGATGGAAGTAAGGCCATGAACACACCCATGGAAACGAATTTGAAGCTCTTGGTTGATACTTGGTTAGAGTTGGTTGATGCTACTCTATATAGACAAATTATTGGATCATTGATGTATCTAAAGAATACCATACCAGATATATGATTTACCGTGAACACTTGATTTAGTATCTGGTGGAGCCGAGACGTGTTCACCTTGTAGTTTCAAATCATGTGATGAGATACCTTAAGGGTATGTTGGATTATGGTCTTTGTTATACTAGAGATCATGACTTCATACTGTATGGTTATACTAATTCAGATTGAGCTGCAAGTGCCTTAGACAGAAAGAGCACTTCATAATGTTGTTTCTGTTTGGGTTCAGCCGTGACTTCATGGTAAATCAGGAAGCAATCCAGTATTTCTCTCAGCACAACATAAGCAGAGTACATCGCCACATGTTTTGCCATTTGTGAAGCCATATGGATTCAAAAGTTGTTGACATGTTTGTTTGATATGGAGATCAAATCTACTGTGATTCTATGTGATAATAAGAGTTGCATAAAGATGACGGAGAACCCAGTGTTCCATGATAAGTCGAAGCACATAGAGATACGATATCACTACATTCGTGATATGGTGCAGAGGGGATATGTAAATCTCCAATATGTTGGCACAGATGAGTAGGCTACAAATGTGTTGACCAATCCTTTGTCTCGTGTGAAGTTTGATTACTTTCAAGACAAACTTGGTGTTGTCCGAAAGGACCTCCCTCGAAAGGGGGAGTGATGTTGATGATACTATGGTATCCTAACCAACAGAGGGCAACTCTGTTAGGATTTTATATCCTAGGGGATTGATCATCCTTGGGAATATCTCGAAGGTACGGTAAGGATGGTATGTCAAAGTACCTATGCATGTATATACCATCTGTGGTCACTAGTGGTATCTCCATTAGTATTTTATATCCTAGGGAGTCTTATGATTCCTGGGCAAATCTCAAAGGTTCCGTAAGGATGGCCTGTCAGAGTACGACGTGGTAGCTTATTACGATTTTATATCCTAGGGAATATTATGATTCATGGGAAGATCCTGAAGGTCCRATAAGTATGGTCTGTCAGAATACCAAAAATGTTGTTGTTGATACACCTACCTCATCCCGTTTCCACATATTGATGATGGTGTTGTTCCRGCTTCGTGTTGTTGATGATGTCGTTGTTCCATCTTCATGTTGTTGTTGATGTTGTTGTTCCATCCTCGTGTTGTGGATGATGTTGTTGTTCTAGATTCGTGCTATTGATGTTGATGTTTCATGTTGATGATTATGATGATGTTACTCCAACTCCATGTTGTAAACGATGATGATATTGATGATGAGAAAAAATTCAGATGATTTATAGATGTACCAGTCAGTGTTCCAGATGTTGATGATGACATTTCCCTCTCCTTCTCTTGATGTTGTTGTATTGGGTCATGTCAGTAGAGTATCCTTCTTGTTAAGGGGGAGTGTTGAAATATTGTAACTCTGAAGAATATTCTAATTATATTTGAGTTATTATCTTATAGATCAAATCCCCTTTTGTGGATTGATCATGTCGAGTCTTGTATAAGATCAAATCCCCTTTTGTGGATTTGTCAAACCAAATTTATATGGTGGTATTTGTAAATTCATCCCCTAGTGTTTATAAAGTGGTTTTAACCACTTATAGAAGAAGTAATCCCTACCATGTGAAGAGACATAACCCTAACACCTCCTCATCTAGTATTTATATGTGGGGATGGTTCCTCACTCACACACACTCATACTCACTCATTACTGTGCATATTTTGAAGGCAGTT
This sequence comes from Picea sitchensis, assembly GCA_010110895.2. NCBI lineage: Eukaryota > Viridiplantae > Streptophyta > Pinopsida > Pinales > Pinaceae > Picea > Picea sitchensis. The sequence continues at coordinate 36,915 of SNQJ01S0013180.1, read as the reverse complement.
GTAGTTGTAGGAGGAAGGAGAAGAGATGCATATTCTCATTATTAGTTTATTATTGGTGTTTTGGTCTTAGTCTTGGCATTGTATTGGCAATCTATTATTGAGGAAGTTTTGTTGGGTTTTTTCCCCCATTAGGGTTTCCCAAGAAAAAATGTTGCGTACCTTGTGATTGTGTTTCTTTCAGTGATCCTCTTTATGCTATTTTTTTGAAAATGCATTGAATTCTCAAGAAATTTGGAATTAACCCAATAACAATAGTAAAAACTTAACAGTTTCTAGGGATAAGTTAGAAGTATTTTCTAATTTTACTAATCCTAATAATTCGGAAAATAAAATAAAATCTGAATTCATAACTAAACCTAAGGGAGATCCTAACATGTGGATGTTATTTTTTTATTGGTCAAAGTCTCTTGAAGGTGCAGGTGTTGGTTGCATACTAAAGGAACCTTAATGGCAAGAAAATCTTGATTACATGCAGACTTGAATTCCAATGCACAAACATTATTGTTGAGTGTGAATCCCTTCTACAAGGATTGAAAAAGAAAATAGACATGAATGCAAAGAAGATAAAGGTATTCAGTGACTAAGAAATTTTAATCAAAGAGGTAGGAAACATCATACATTACCTTTCAAGTCACCTCAAGAATTACCAACAGGAGGTATGGGATTTGATCAAACAATTTGTTGCATTTAAAATTAGTCATATTCCTCGCTCATTAAATTTTGATGCAGGTTTGTTAGCTAATGTTACATCTATACTAATTCCATCAGAAGGAATAATGCTTGATAATTTTTCTGTGGAATTACCTTACAGGCCTTCGGTTCTAGACAATATAACTAACTGAAAAGTCTTTGATGACGATCAACAGATCATAAATTTTCTCCATCTTGAAGACAAATTCAAAGACTCTATTATAGATGAAGGCAAACATGATCAAGATATGCATTATGATTCTCCTAACTCAATAGACGCAATGGAGAGTAAATCCACCCCAACTAATAACAGTCCCAAAAATATAGTGAGACTTGAAAAGCTCTATGATATTCAAGACAAGGTCAAGAAAGTGACAAAATGCAAAACAAACAGTTTAACCATGCAGTTTGAGATAATAAATCTGGGAAATAGTAGTATACCACAAAATATCAACCTTGGAAAGAATTGTTCACCAGTTGAAAATAAATCCTTCATCAAGTTATTTAAAGAATACAAAAGCATCTTTGCCTAGACATATGATGACCTCAAGACATATGATACAAAGATCATCCAACACATAATCCCCATGAAACCTCAAAAAAAAAATTTCAGCAGAAATTGAGGAAAATGCATCCAAGCTTAGAACCTCGGGTAAAGGCTGAATTAAATAAGATCATGGCTGCAATTCTTCTTCTTCTTCTTCTTCTTCTTCTTCTTCT
>SNQJ01S0013180.1:13029-24177 GCA_010110895.2 Picea sitchensis | reverse complement strand
CATCTACTGCATGTGCATGGAGCTTCTTCTTTTCCTTTTCATGTTTAAGAGGACAGTGTGCAGCATAATGTGCCATGTCCTTGCAATTGCAACATCTGATCTTTGGCACATTCTTGTTATAACATGGTATCTTATATTTCTTCAAACTACCTTCTTCCATTTCTTTCCTTTTCTTCACTTGAGAAACCAGGGCTTGATTTTCATCATCATTTGTCTTATGTGACTTGGATATCAATATGGATTCCTCTTGGGTACAATCTGCCCATAACTTGTTAAACTTGGGAAATTTGATTCTAGCACAAATACCTTGAACGAATGGATCCCAAGAGGAAGGTAATCCATTGATTGTAGTGGTCACAAGTTCAACGTCATCTATTGGATCTCTAATGGTTGCTAACTAGTCTTTGATCTATGAGATCCTCATGAAATAATTGGCGATTGTTTATGACTTGTTCATTGTCGCATTTATGAGTTGATGCCTTAGAGTAAGATTCCAGCTAGTATTCTTACTTTCATAAAGTATGGTTAGGGAATCAAACATTTCCTTTGGTGTCTTCAGTTATGATACATTAGCTATCATATGGTCTTTTATTGAGTCTATCAAGATCCTCTTGGCCTTGATCTCATTCTTCCTAAACTTTGCTTTAGCATCTTCTTCTGGTTCTGGAAGCACCTGCTTGACATGATCCAATAACTAATTATCCTATAGAATGAGAAGTACTCTATTCTTCTAGGATCTAAATTTGTCTGCTCCATCCAATTTGTCCTCGACTCTCATACTGGTTGACATTTTCGCTAGTAGAAACCCTAGATCTGAGAAATTTCAAATTTTTGGATTTCACCAAATTGCATATTGAAGGTTGCAGGAGGTGTGCTAGGGTAGGGAGAACTTCCCAGTGAAATAATTATCCCCAACGACCTTGGGATAATGCTCAATGTGCTTGAAAAATAGAATGTGATTCAACTGGAAGGTTATTGCAGCGGAAAGGTACTGCGACAAGATATTCCTTCGAGTGGTTAAACTGTTATGAAGGTAACCAACTCTAATATCATGTTAATTTTTATTTTTTTACAGAGCATTAGAGTTACCAATGTTATTTTACTTCTTTAACATTAAATTATATATCTTTTACTAAGCAACAACAGCAAAAACAAGAGACAAAAGAACACAAGAGATTTATCCTCGGAAAACCCCAAATGGGGGAAAAACCCAACAAACTTTCTTAGATAGATTCCATTCACAAAAAAATTCCAATTATGAACCAATAGATAAACCATATCACAAATTATATCTCAAAGTAAAACCATAAATACCACCACAGCTTCAACAACAACACCATAAATTGGTAGCACACCTTTACCAAGTGTAGTGCACAAGAGAGAGATACCACAAAGACTGAACAAGGATAACCTATGCCACTGTAGTTGTTGCATCACCTTCCTCAAACTTGTCCCTTCCTTCTGATTGGATGAGAGTGTGTGAGTGAGTGTGTTGAAATGAGCTAAGGCATCTCCTATTTATAGTCTTCTTGTCCTATTTACAGGGTTGACTTCTCTTTTGGAAAGGTGTCACTTCATTGTTCTTTATTCTTCTGGGTCGACTTATCTTCTTGTATTTCCACATATTTTCAATGTTTCTCTTTCTTCTGGAATATTTTTATTGTCTAAGAAATGTCATATAGGAGGGAAAGTACCTCCCACAACTACCAAAACATTAACACCCAGATGTGATAAGGTTGTCTTAAACTATTACAGTGTTCACAACAACACATATAATGGTTATACTCAGGGAAAATAATTAGTTCATATATTTTTTGAAGAGAAACACTCAGGTTATTGACTTCAATTATTCATACTCCTAATGACAGATTCCCCACAATCATGTGATCACTCTTATATAGAGCTTATTGTTTTTCGAGGGGTTAAAGAAAGGTGGTAGTCACAGATGTCTTATGGATAATCTTTGTGAAAATTTTCCCAATTCCAATGAATATAAAGCATATTTCATAGTATTCTCATAATTGACCCATAAGGATAAGGTGATGAATGAGGATAGCATATCAAAGAACCCCTTGTATCACTCCACTTCCTAAAACACCCATGTTTCAAAAGCAATACATAAATTACAAATCTTTAAGGGTGAATGAAAACGGAAAATCACAAGGAAGTTGAAAGAACTATTAATTTTTTGTAAAGTACAAGTACACCTGTCATGGATATAGACGCTCGATGGAAATGGGGATATGTTTGTATGATACCAAGGCATCTTCGTCGGGGATATGGATGCTCGCTGGCAGTGAAGTAATGCTGAGAAAAGAGATACTAGGAGCACACATCGACCTATAAACAATCAAGATTACTCCTTTGTGGTGTTTTATTCTCCTAAGATATATGTGTATGAAATAAGTTAATGAAGTAAGCCCTTAAAATTTCACAAAAAATATTCAAGAGATCATCTCAGCTATATCATTTTCTCATTTTTTAGTAAAGTATTAATGATGTGGGATCCATGGTGCAACCATATCTGTAAACATTTCAGATTGAGAAAAAAGGAAAAGTTAATATAATTTGAGGATGTATTTGAAATAAAAGATAACTATTTCTTCCCAGTAAGTCGCCATTTGTTCTTCCCCCCACAACTACCCATTAAAATACTCTGAATTAGAGAATTCTAGTGGGTACCCCCTATCACAATTTTGGCAAGCTACTTTATAACTATTTACTTGATTTATTACTGACACATGAAACTATTATTTTGCTAATACAGTCTCAATCGTAACCCAACAATCTGCTATGAGAATCAAAGGTCTTATGATCTTTCACTTTTAAATTGACTCTTGTACAACAGGACCAAATTCTAAGTCATGCTAAGAGATAAGGAAAATCTTCACTTTTATAATCATGCCAGAGAGCTATCGGACTATTATCCAAAAAGAATTCACTCCTCGAAAGAAACACATGAATGTATTTGATTTCTCTATTGGTTGTGGAGCCTTATTATCTTCTTGATTCATATGCAGGTATGCCTAGTCCCCTTCTACTTGGGGTTCAAGGGTTGGCCCCCGAGGAAATTTTTGGGAAAATTTTCTTGTAAAGTATTGTAATTTCGTAGTCAATCTAAATCGTTCATTATAAGGTCACAGATCTGAAGGTAGAAGTTATGTTATGGTTTTTTCCCAAAAAGACAACTCGTTTTTGTATGAGGGAATTGCATTGCAGACGTGTATGTGAGTGAATATTGTATTCTGAGAGAGGAGACTGTGAGATAAATAAGAGGAAGTTACAACCAACATTTTGTTGGTTGTATTCCTTCATTTGCTAGATAATAAAAAGGAAGGACATGTGTTGGAGCAGGACATTCTATGACCCGTTTTGGGAATCATACAAGAGAAAAATGTGTGACAAGTCGGCTAAGGAGAAACACATGCAGAAGAAGGAAGGAAGTTAGCGCAATTTCAGGACCAACGCCGACAAATCAATGAAGTTAGTTATAAGTCATTAAGTATTTTTGTCCATTTTGTAATGGGCTAAGCCCTAATGTAAATGTATAAATATATAAGGGTTTTTGGGTAGAAGGTAGCTCTTGAAGTTGGGATAGGTCTGAGCTTGTGATGTGTGGGATAGGTGTGTGAGCGGATCTAAGTGTGCATTATATGCACAAACAACAAGGGATTTTTGGGTAGAATTGAGATATCATGTATGAGCACAATGTGCACCTTTTGTAAGAGATGATGTTAAATAATAATATAAGAAGCCTATCGTTGTGGACGTAACCCATATTGGGTGAACCACATTAAACTATGGTGTCTTTGTGGTGTGCTTTGATGTATTTGTTTATTGTTTTGACTATTTCTTACACTTAATGTTTGCTTGGTAATCTAAATATGTGATATGTTGTTATGGTTCTGTGCACATAATGAATGGTATAATAAATGAGTGATTAATATGAATATGTTATCCGATGATTCCGCTCACATGAATAATGAATGTTAAGTACAATGGTTCAAATGAATGTCTCTCTTTCCTTCATGACTGCGTAAACTTGGTTCCTGCAGTCCACATAGATACCTCGGGTGAGACTTCACCTGCTTGCAGGTGATGCTGAAAGGGTCGGTATCTTAAGGGTTTTGCTGGTGGTTTCCTGTTGAACCTAGGGTCCTCCCACTGTGCACCAACAAATGGTTTTGTTTCTAGGACCGAGATATGTGGCTGAGAATAATTTGGAGGTCGAGCAAGGAAGAGATTGGATAGTAGCTAGAGGAAAAGGAGCACGGGTTTTCTAGAGATCAAAATAAGAACCTATGGATAAGTTCATAACAATGGTTGCAGAGGTATGTATTCACAAATTTACATGATATTTACTTTGTTGATTTCCTGAATTTTTTGGCTAAGTGGATACAAAGGTTATTTGAAAATAACGAAACATTATGTACCATGGTCCTGAGGAATTGGACCCTTGAGTTGATTCAACAAGTCAATATCGTAAGCAATAAGATATCACACACAGTTGATTTTTGGTTGGATAACGTATTGGAGGGTTGTATTACTGAGTTCAATATAGATTGTACCCAGTCATATAGTGTTGCTGAAAGAGAATTCTTTAAGGTTCCGCATGGAAGATACTTGAAATCCTTGTCTACTTGGATCAAGAAGCTCCTTTGTGATAAGGGAGTTATGAAGATGGAATCAGATTGCCCTAGCAACTAGGTGCCTTCGCATGCATCAGGGAACTGGGGGCTGACCAAGGGATGGTATGAGTTCATGAAGAAGAGGGATGAAGAGAAGGAATGACGAACGTATGGGATGAGGATGCCAAGAGAATAAGAATTTGTAGCATAAGAAGAAATTGGATTATTTTGCAGTGGAAAAATATTTCGATATAGTAGGAAGAGGATTGTGGTTGATAGAGAAGAGAAGCATAGTGAGGTTGAGGAAAGAGACATCGGTATAGTACTCCAAATCAAAGTTATACCATGCACCGAGGAAAAGGAAAAATATCGTCATCTCAGTCTAGTAGAAGAATACCCATTACATCCCACTCAGGTCAGACTCTGCGTCGAACCCACAACCCCTTGTGCGTCTCTGAGAACTAAGGTAAGATTTGAAGCTTTGTCAATTATAGTTAGTGAAGGAAGTAGATATATCAGTAAAGGTAGTCAGAGTAGTGGAATTAGTACACCAAATCAGAATCACTTAGTGTCACCATAGAAGAATATTGCGCAGTACATGATAGTGGGAGTAGATCCCATGTTGAGAATGTATGTTTTTCATGGAGCAGGTTCAAAAGACCCATAACAACACTTGTTTGTATGTGTAGCTATATGAACAATGAAGAAAGTATAATATGATGATGTAAATATTACACAGTTGGAAACGACATTCAGAGAATGTGCATTAGTATGGTATATGAATTATCGGTCTACTATACCTACTGGACAAACTAGAACATTAGCATACATCAAGCTAGCCTTGTTGAAAGAGTTCCAAAAACTGAAGTCTGAGTCACAGTGTATTACAAGTCGAAAGAGATCAAGCAGTTGTTAAATGAGTCAATATGGGATTTTGATTAGACATTCAATATCTTAAAGGATCAGTTGGCTTTCCAGATCCCAGATGAGAAACATAGGGAGTGGTTCATTGCAAGTTTATTTCCCCATATATTCTTCCCTTTATTGCAGCAAAAGATTACGTCACAGTCAGAAGCCATAGATATTGATATGAGGTTGGAAGCATCCCTTGTAGGAGAGACTGGTGCAGGGATAGCTCAGGTTCATTCATAGTTAGCTAGATTGAATATTCATTTATAAGAGCTTGCTAAAGGGAAGGAAAAGCGCGAACAAGTTTGGTGTATTACATGTAGAATGAAAGGTCATCATAAGAATGAGTGTCCAACATTTAAGAAGTATTTGGATATAGGATCTCTGAATCCTTTAGGATTATGGTGTGAGATATGTAAAATGATGGGTCATCATCCTAATTCTTTCTTATTGATGTAAAAGTACTAGAGCACTGTAAGTATGTCAGACGTGATGAAAAGGAATGTCACACATTTTATCTTATGAGAGAATGCACTGTGGATGCATATAGATTACAAGGGGAAGAAGGACTGAAAGGATGAGTACCACAGTATAATACTCTGAGAGGTTACAATAAAGGAGGAAGAGGAGGATTCATAGTTCGTGGAAGAGGTCCAATTATATGTTATAATTGTAATCAACCTAGGAATTTGTCAAGAGACTATCTGAATCCTTACACGACATGCACTTACTGTAGGCAATTGGACCATGCGACAGAAGACTGTCCATAGTTGATCACAATGTGGCAAGAAAAGAGGAACCTGAATGTGCATATGATAGATGCAGATGAGCACAATGAACGACTTAAAGTAGCAGTAGTCACACATGGAGGAGCGATAATAGGAGTTGATGCAACAAAGAAAGGAAAGAAAACCGGGAAATGGGTAAGGAAAGAAGCAGAGCCTCCTTCGTTGTTTGACCCTAGAAAGGAGAAAGATACGTACACGCAAGCAAGGAAACAAATGATGGAGATAGAATGGATAACATCGACTTAGACTACGCCACTGGTATATGATAGGCCACCTATCTATGACATGCCTTCAGTCTATGACCATTCAGAAAGGAAAGTCGAGAAGTTAAGTATGATGAGAAGTTTTTTGAAGAGTTTTCTAGAATTAATGAAGGATGAGACTGCATTAAACACACTACGCGGGATAATCAATCGATGTGTGAAATATAAATAATTCCCTATAGTACAATGACCAATTAACCAAGTACATCGCAAGATAACGGTGAATAGGAAATTTCGACTGAATGCATAGATATGAGATTATGACATGGATAATATCATTTTAGACTTGGGATATGATGTGAATGTCCTTTTGAGGAAGACCTGGGAGACAATGGGAAAACCAAAGTTAATATGGTCACCTATTCAGTTAAGGTTAGCAAATCAACATAAGATTGTTCTGATTGGAAGGTTGTTAAGGGTGAATGTTAACATTGATGGAGTGCGCAGTATAGTTGATTTCAAAGTAATCGAGATAGTAGATGGAAGTAAGCCTTATCCATCATTACTAGGAATTGATTGGTATTTTTATAACCAGACCCTGATTGATCTGAAGAAGAGATGGATGGTATTTGAAGCAGGAGACTAGAAAGTTATTGTGCCATTGGATGCCACAGAGGGGAGGAGATATGTGCTATTGGTAAAGGGAAAGAGATCGATAACCTATATAATGTGACTACGTAGATGAATGACTATGTGAACCCTACTGATGATGGTGCACTTAGTTGGTGAAGTATTATTTCCTACACATTGGATTCAGAGGAATCACTGGAGCATTGGCAACAAAGATTACATGAAGTATCCACAAGGATATGTGCTCATATTACCTGTGCGTTACGATGGATTGGAACTAAGGTATGTCATCCCCTGAAGTATGATGGGATAAAAACCATAGACTCTTTTATAAAGGAATTTTAATTGCAAATACCATATAAACAAATATTGTTAGCTTTAGATGTCACATTGAAAGCGAATTCTACGATATGGTGGGCTAGGCATAAGGACAATTAAAATAGAGCATTGACAATAATGCAAAAAATTGTTACATGTCATATTTGGAGCAGAAAAAGAACATATTGCACATACGTATACATGGTTGATTTCTCCTACAGAGCATGTTACATAATGCATTGTGACATGGATATGAGTACCAAATAAAGAATGGACGCACTTGTTTATACACACTCTGGATACGATTCTGAAGAACTGGTACTTAGAGATAGAAGTGCGTAGAGAGATAAAATATTGGGAAGCGTTGACTCACAACTTCAAGGTTACTTTCAGTTTTGAAGATGATGCCCCTTCAGTAGACATAGCTCTGTAGGTTATCAAGGACAATATCTTTGCATCAGAAGACCTGATAGAAATACTACCCGTATGTATCACGCATAGATCTTCTGTGACGGTTCAAGAAGTTTTGAAATTATTTAATGTCGTTGGAGAATACCAAGAGGATGAAGACCTGAGGAATTTGAAAATACCATAAATAGAAGGAGAGCGCGTAGTAGAGGGTCATGAGCTTGAGTCAGTCGTGTATGCAAAGTTGTTGAGAACATGAAAAGTGAATATTGGTACAAAATATAAGCCCAAGTAACATAGGAGACTAATGGAATGAAGAAAATGTTGAAAAGATAGTTGATTTAGTACATGAATATCATGACCTATTTCTGACTATGTTTTCAGAGATGAAAGGGATTGTTGGAGTGCTAGGAGAGATGAAGATCCCTTTAAATATGGATGCCAAACATGTGAAGCAGAGACCATATCAATTGAACTTGGTATATAAGAAGAAGGTGAAAGTAGAGATAGATAGGATGTTGGAAGAATGAATTATTGAACCTGTCGTAGAATCAAGGTGGATTAGTCCGATGGTAGTTCAGGATAAGAAAAAAAGTGGAATTAGAATTTTTGTAAATCTGAGGAAACTGAATGATTCTTGTTTGCATGATCCATTTCCTACTCAGTTTATAGATGAAGTGTTGGAGAATGTAGGAGGACAGGAAGCCTACTCATTCACTAATGGATTTTCAGGGTCTCATCAGATTAGGATTGAACGGGAAGATAGACATAAGAATGCATTTGCGATAGAATGGGGATGCTACTAGTACATAGTTATACCTTTTGGATTGAAGAATGCATGAGAAATATTCTCTAGATTGGTTGCAACATCATTTAAAGAGTTTATTCATAAGTTCCTAGAAGTATACTTGGATGAATGGACAATGTTTAGCTTGTTGAAACTCTATGCTTGATGTTCGACAAATGCATACAACTTCAGATATCTTTGAACTTAAAGAAGTGCATATTTTGCACATCGCTTGGTATTTTTTGGGGCCATGTAGTATGTAAACACTGACTGTTGGTCGATCCTGCAAATATTGTTGTAATTGGTGATTTTCCACTGCCTACTTCAGTGCGAAAATTACGAGCAACATTGGGTCATACAAGGTACTATGACGCAGAGAGGCCCTAAGAATGCACACCCCGCAGGGTCTCTGCACGCACCTCCCACTCTCAGGATCGTTCAAATGCCTTTCTTCCTTCAGCTGAGCCGAAGTGGCTCTTTAGATTCCCTGCAGGAATCCTCTACTTGAATCTGACCCAGTCCACAGGTCTTCTCTTACCTTGTCTCGGCCTTTGCACGAGACCTCGAACAATTTCCACACGGGAAAGCTCTTATCGGGCGTCGGGGTTTCGGCGTTTCCACTGCCACAAACCTCTATCCTTGTGAATCCCTGATCCCCGAATTACCGATGAGCTCTCAGCTCCTGTGCACTAGCCCTCCTACTAAGCTTCCATCATATGACCAGACCTCTGTGACCGTGGTCTTACCTCCTTCCAAGGCTACTCCTATCGGAGTTTCGGCATTTCCACTGACGAGAGTTTCTTACCTCTCCAAATCCCGATCTCTGATTCTCCGATGAACCTTAAGCGCTAGCCTTGCTGGCAGTGTTCCTGGTCCATATGACCTGCTACCATATGTTCGCAGATCTATAGCCTTCCATCGGGGTTTCGGGGATTATGATGTCGTGATGCACATGCATTCGCGAACTCCAATCCTCCGATCCCCGATGCGCTTTGGCCCTCCAAGCCAAGCCCTGGCCAATGTGACCATTCTTCGTGACCGCAACCTTACCCCGTCGTGGTTTCGGTCCTTCCGGTGCCAAGATGCACAAGTCAACGGGACTCACGATATGTCGAATCCCGATGCGTTCCTTTTCTGACCTTCAGCCCCTTCCTGCTATGCAATGGTCCATGTGATCGCTCCCCATACGACCCTAGCTATAACTCCCATCAGGGTTTCGAGGTTTGCGATGTCAATGTGCATGCGTCCCCGGGATCCACGATCCTCTGATTCTCGATCCTCCGATGGCTTACAGTCATTGAACTGTCAACGATCCTTCCACCTGTCGCACAAGTCTGCCACTTGTCCTCCACCGACTCCTGTATGGCCCACACGCCTTATCGGGAAATCGCGTTTCGCGATTCTGAAATGCGCAAACCCTTTTCTCCCGGGATCTCCGATATCCCGATTCCCGATTTTCCGATGAATGACCTCCTTGTCGAGCTCTCCTTGATGACGCTCGATCGCTGCCACACGTCCCTCCAACGGACGATCCCGATTACGTCGGGATTTCGGGACTTCTGATGACCTGTTTCCCTCGACCTCGATAACTCTGATTCTTCGAATGCCGATATCCCGATCCTTCGATGGATTCCTACCACCTGTCCACCGAACGGATGGTCCAGATTTTGTCGGGGTTTCCGACCTAGATTTTCCCCGATCTCTTGTCAACGGGAATGTCGGTTTCCCGATGCGCCTAAACGCCGATGGCGCTGGATCTCCGCCATGTGTCCCTCTTCCAATGGACGGTCCAGATCCCGTCAGGATTTCGCGACTTACGCTGCCCCAACTCACACGACCTTGAGAACTCCAATTTCCCGATGGTCGATATCCCGATGACTAAACCTCGTGCAACTTTCGTAGATCCGACGGCTGTCGGGGTTCCTTCTCAGATCCAATGGCTCGGATCTGTTCTCCTTCTCTGCGCCTCTTCAGAGGCTTAAACTCTGCACAATTCCTCCCGATCTGACGACTGTCGAGATTTCTTCTCCAGATCTGATGGCTCAGATCATCTGTCCTATGCGATCTCCTGTCGCGGCTTCCTGGACGTGGAAATCCAACGGTCCAGATCTGTTCTCTTCAGGACGATCTGACGGCTGCTGAGCTCTCCTAAGCTTCCTGTGTGCTTTCTTCCTGCACTTGGAAGAACTTTGATTTCTCCGAGGCCTCGACCTTTGCCTATTCCCTCTGCGATCTCCTCGAACTTGAGTCTCGCTGCGCGCATACAACGCTGCCCTTCCTGAGCTTTCTCCTTCTTCCGAACCCTTAAAGGATTCCGACGTCTGCACTCCTTGCTGAGTCTTCTCGTGCACACAGTGTGCTATATCTTCTAAGCTTCTACGAGTACTCAGACCCCTTGGGGGATTTTGTCCTTCCTCTCCCTCATATGGAGAATGAAATGGATGCCCTCCTGGCTATCCTTCTACTCAAGCCTCTTC
>SNQJ01S0013180.1:0-10701 GCA_010110895.2 Picea sitchensis | reverse complement strand
GATAAGGAACCAACTGTCCTAATCTGACACAATGGTTTGTGGGATCCCAAAGTGTACCCAGATGCATTCAAATAATATCTTTGTAGTGGCCTCTACGGTAATGTTCTTCTTGCAGGCGGCTAGAATCGCCATCTTGGAAAAGTGATCAACAACCACAAAAACACAGTCACTGCCCCTCTTCGTTGGCGGGAGGCCCGACATGTATTCCATTGAGATGGATTCCCATGGATTGTTAGGAGTAGGCAGAGGGGTGTTGATCCAGGTGGATATCGATGGCCACCCACCTTTCCCAACTGGCTCAAAACAGTTTTTCGACAATTTTGGTAATTTCCTATTTTTAGTAGTTTTTAACTTCCAGGGCCATTTTGAGGCCCTAAATGAATTTTAGGGGAAAATCGGGAGAAATATGTAAATTCCTTTTATATTTCCTACAAAATTAATCTCCTCGACGATACCTTTCCAACGGGCTATCATGCGCCTAAAACGGAGATCGTATGCAAAAGTTACGACCTCGGGAAGTTGATGTACTAACTTACCCAAATGGGGCCCACATGACTTTTGGTGCTTCATCTCCTAGGGTTAGGTTTTTGGATATCCAAGGTTTTGGGAATTATTGGTTATTGTAAAGAGGCCTTCAGAGCCTCCTTTTAATCATCTTCTTGCGAATGCGAGTAGTCATCACATCTATCCTCAGAGATAAGCTGCCACCATTCTAACGAGTCTTTCACTCTGTATTTTTACAGTATCTGTACATTTCTTTCATTAATAGAAATTGTGTATTAATGTATATCTGTGTTTATGGTTGCATATCTGATACATTTTTGTTATATTATTGGATATCTGCAATATCTCTGTGCATTTCTTTATTATATCTCTACTCTCATTTCGTGCCGAAAATAATTCGGATCAGTGGTATCAGAGCAGGTTGTTCTTGATCGTTTTTCAGTGCATGTCCCCGATGAGGTCTGAGTATAGCAATTTGGGTCTTGATCTTGTCTCTCTTGAGGAAAACCGCTCTCACACACCCAATAAACCCTCAATGGAAAAAGAAAATAAAAATGATAGAGAAAAAGATTCTATCAATTTGTTGCTTGAGCAAGATCTCACGCGACAGAGGGACGAAATGATGGATAATTTTTTCCCACATCCTTCAACGCATGTCGATAGCATTAGGCGCATCTTCATCAAGCAACCACTTTGGAGGCACCTCACCTTTTAAGTTACAAGTCAATTTTGATATTCCTATATTTGAAGGTCAGATAGATGCGGATGCCCTAGATAAATGGTTAAATCTATTAGAAGGTTATTTCTTTGTTCATAATTTTTCTGACAAGGAAAAGATCACCTTCGCACTCCTTAAATCTCTCCCCCATGTCAAACATTGGTCGAAAACTTACTAGGAGAAAAGTTCCACAGAGGAGTCTGGAATATATGGGGCCGAGTTGACTTGGGATTTTTTTGTGGATGCGGTAAAGGAACATTATTACCTTGTTGGAAACTATGAGGACCAGTACATGAGATGGACCACACTACGGCAAGAGAGGGGCTAAGCAGTTCCAGAGTTCATCAATACCTTCCATACCTTGCGCACCAAGTTGGGTATCAAAGACTCCGAACGACATTTGGTTCTGAAATACCGTGGTGCTCTACATAGATACATCCAAACTGAAATGGATTTTCTGGACATCTCATCACTCGGTTCTGGTTATTGATATGTTGTTAAAATCGAGCAGAAATTTAAGCACCATAACAAATGGGAGTTTGGGTCTGCAAATCCATAACAAAAAAAGTATGAGAAAGACGGCCCTAACAAATAGCTTCATGAAAACCAATCTAAGCCATAGGAAAAGAAGAGTCACGGGAAGACAAAGAAGGACACCGAAAAATGGTGTGATTTCCACAAAATCCCCTGGCACAACATCGATGAATGTCGCTAAAAACAATCATTGGTGGCCGAGATCAAAGACAAGGAGCCAAACCCTAATTTGGAATCTGATTATGAAAATACTGGTAAAGGACAAATCATCGATGTCGACCCCGATGATATTGTTGCAACCATAGAAATTCAACCAGGAGAACCAACAAATCCTGAAGAGGGGGAATGTCTTTTTCATTCACAGATGTGGGTGAAGGGGACCCCACTGCATTTTATTGTTGATAGCGTAATCCAGAAGAACCACATCTCAACAGAGGTCGTCAAATAGTTGGGATTGTCGACAACACTACACCCGTAGCCATACAACATTGGGCGGCTTCACCAAGGATGAGATATTCGTGTTAGACAACAGTTTTGATTGTCATACAACATCCATCCCTTCAAGGATGAGGTATTATGTGATGTTTCCCCACTAAATGTTTGTGATGTTCTCTTGGGCCAGCCATATATGTGGAGACGCCATGCTATTTATGAGTCTTGAACCTGTAGTGTCATTGTTTCTCTAGGGGGTCATCTCTACATAATACCATAGGTATTTCCAACTATTGTTCCACCTAAACAGTGCCTCAAGGTAGTATCTCATACTACAAAATTTATCTTATTCACAATCTGTTCAAAAGGGGAACAGAAGGACACCGCAACCACTGCATCCTCGCCCCAAGCACCTTCTATCCAACAAAAGCAGGGTGACAAAGTTGCAGAAAAGCACACCGATTCCTTTTGCACACTATCCTCTCGTGTATCTCAACTTGTTGAATAGCCTCAGCCTCATTAGTTTCATGACATACTTCCACAAACTGAGCAATGCGGCGTCTTTAGCAAGGCAAGCAGCTCACCAAGATTCAAATTCAACAAACGTTTTTTCCTCTCCCCTGGCCACTCAACGCAATGGAGACCATTGCTTCATAAGGAGGGAGGATTGATCCAGGTGGATATCGGTGGCCACACACCTTTTCCAACTGGCTCAAAACAATTTTCTTGCAATTTTGGTAATTTACTATTTTTAGCAGTTTTTAACTTCCAGGGCCATTTTGAGGCCCTAAACGACGCTTTTGGGAAAACGGCCTTGGAATTCTTGTTTATTGAAGAAAGGCCTTCAGAGCCTCATTGTAATCATATTCTTGCGAATGCGAGTAGTCGTCAAATCTCTCCTCAGAGATAAGCTGCCACCATTCTAGCGAGCCTTTCACTCCGTATTTTTACAGTCTTTGTACATTTCTTTCATTAATAGAAATCGTGTATTATTGTATCTCTGTGTTTATGGTTTCATCTATGATACATTTATGTTATATTATTGGATATCTGCGATATCTCTATGCATTTATTTATTATATCTCCGCTCTCATTTCATGCCGAAAATAATCCAGATCAGGTGTACAGGCCCTGTTTCTTAGTGGTCGGTTTGGCAATAGCACAGGCGGTGCAAGACCTTATATATTTTTCGATATCATGTCGAATTTTAGGCCAGTAGAAATGTTTCTGCAACACTGCCACTATCTTTTTGATGCCAAATCTTCCTTCCACCTGACTGTAGTGAGCTTCCCAAATCAACTTTGCGTGCTCGCTTGATGGAATGCATAGATGGCCCATACGACACAACAACCCGTACTAAAGATGGAAATTAGCGACCACTGAGTTTGGTCCCAACATTTGGTAGGTGGTGGAGAAGTCAAGGTCTGTCTCATAGAGGTGGGGCCATCTGGAGGTCTCATGGACGCAAGAGTATAGCACCGTGGTGAGTGTCGCGACTGGAGGTCGAATAAGGAAATCGAAAACTTGATTGGTACTTCCTATATTATACTTGATTTTGAGGTGGAACTGTTGTAAGTATGTGGACCACTTCTGATGGCGGTCATTCTACAATTTTCCTTGGGTTTGCATGAACTATAGTGGCTTGTGATCAGTGTGGATGATTGTCTCCTTCTCCGTAATGTAATGTCTCCATTGGCAACAGACTTGCACAATAGAGTACATTTATTTTTCGTAATTAGGGTACTTATGGACATCATATGATAGTGTCTCACTATGATACGCCATGTGGTGTCTCTGTTGAGTGAGAATGACGCCCACAACATAGTCTGAAGCATTTGTCTCGATCTCAAAGGGATGTTGCAGGTTTGGTAATGAAAGTACTGGGGATGAGCACAAACAATGCTTCAAGTCATCGAAGTCTTGTTGTTGGGACAGAATCCACACAAATTTTTCCTTACCACACAAATTTTTCCTTACCGCCACCCCTGGTTATTTTGCTGAGTTCCCATGCGATCTGAGAGAATCCCAACACAAACCTGCGATAGAAATTGGTGAGGCCCAAGAAGCTCTGAAGCTCGGTGAGTGTGGTTGGGGATGGCCAGTCATGGATGACCTGGATCTTGGTTGGATCCACATTCACACCATGTTCATCAACGATGTAGCCTAAGTAAAGGGCCCTGTCCATGTCGAAGGAGAATTTTTCCAAGCTTGCATATAGTTTGTGTTGTCGCAGGGTGTGCATAACCTGGTGAATATGTTGCAAGTGTTCTACCCAAGTCTTGTTGTATATGAGGATGTCATCCAGATACACCACTACAAAAGTACTGGTGAAAGGTTGCAGGATATCGTCCATCATCCTCATAAAATGTTTTGGAGAATTTGTAAAACCAAAGCGCATGACCAACCATTCAAAAAGACCTTCTTTTGACTTGAAGGTGATCTTACATACTGTTGGCACCAGGCCGAAGGGGAAAGAAGAATGATCGTGGGGAAGAAACCATGCAGAAAACTTAAGTAACAACTGGCAAAAATACAACACGTGTGCATGCAAGAAAGCATGCACAAAGGAAAGCAGCAACTGGAGGAGGAACATCACAAGTATGGGAGAAAGACCTAACGCAAGAAGGGTTAGGGTTTTGGTAATATTCTGTAAAAAGGCTGAAGAGCCCAAAATGTATAAATGTAGATATGAAAGTATCATATAGGGTTGGTTGTTAGTAGTTCTTTAATGTTTTTTGTTGTATGAACCAATTTTGTAAGCTGTTGAGCAAAGGAAATACGAGGGAAGGTAGATCTGAGGATTAGACTGCAGGCTCTAAAGCCTAATGTGATTTAGTTCACCTCACATAGATCTTACCTAGTTTTGTGGAGAATTGTAAGAGTAAGGTTCTGGAAATGCAGAACTATCATAATACAAGAGCCAAGAGCCAAATCTTTGTGGATGTATCCCAGGAGGGGGTGAACCACGGTAATCCTCGTGTAATGTGTTAAATGTATGTATGTCTCTTCTTTCTTTAAGCAAATAATAGTTAAGCTTGATGAATGAGTTAATACATTGTTATGAATCTGTTTATACTTTGCTTAAGTTAAACTGTGGGATATACGTATGTGAATCCAAGGAATAAGTAGTTTCCCTTACAGCTCACGGTATCTGGCCTTAATCAAGAAACCCTTATCCCCTACTTTGTCCTAGGCTGTAAACACCTGAGTCTTACAGCCACCCATTTAAAGCTATCTCGAGTGAGGCTGTGCAGCGCCTTCCGGGTGTTGTGTTGCCTTCTGGTTTACTAGGAGGGTCGATAGTTTTAGAGGCTTTGTTGGAACCCCAAATGACATGAACTCTGGGTCAAATATTTAGATAACCCGAGTAGGGAACATATAACTAACAAATGGTTCTGTTGTCATGTTAAGAGGAACAAGAAAGGACTGAGTAGATGAGATGGAATGAACAAGAACCGAAGGAGCAGAACAAAAGAGCAATGAGCTGTTAGAAGGGGATGTTGAGACCTTGGAACCCCACGAGAGGAAAAATCGAGGGATGATTGAGAACTAAAGATATAAAGTTTGCACAGAAAGACAATAGAAACCCCAGGATCACACTGTGTAAATACCTGGATAAATACGTATTTACAGATTTACATGAAGTATTTTTCTGTGATTTTCCGCATATACTAAAGGAGTGGATCTTAAGGTTAAAGGATAACCCCATGACAAAATGGATTCGATAGCTAGATTGGACTACAGTACAGATCCAGCAGCTGCAGCAGGTAAACAACAATTTCACCCGTGAAGTCGAATTTTGGCTTGATAGTATTGTGGCAGGATTTATCACAGAATTTGTGGTAGACACAACAAAGTCATACAACGCAACCGAGCAAGAGTTCCTACGAGGACCCAGAGGAAGGTACATTCGATCACTATATACTTCTATCAAGATACTTCTATATAACAAATGTGTAATGACAATGGAATCAGATAGCTAGAATTCCCTATGCGCATGGGGGAAGGGGGGAAGAACTGACAGAGAGAAGAGGAATGGAAGGAGGGAAGGATACAGAGAAGAAGGAGGAAGAACCCTTGGACTCGATATTGATGGATGATGACCAAATCAAGTGGATCTTGGCTTCATCAGGAACGATGCATAGCAGAGCACCCTACCAATATAAGGTGAATACCAAGAAGAGAGTCGTAGTTGAGAGGGAGGGATTGGCCAACAATGAGGAAGGGGTAGAGAATCTCTTAGTTGTGGAGGAGATTAAGGAAATCCTGCACACCACATATGAGAGGAAAATAAGAGGCCCAAGAATAGGAGGAGAAGACAACCATCCCTTCAACTTTAATGTCAGTGTGGAACCCATAAACCCATGTGCGACCAATACACCAAAGATAAAACCACTGTTTAGACAACCAAAGTTTGGAGGAAGCCCGACCAAAGGAAGTACATCTACACAAAGGGAAACAACTGGAGGATCTAGTTTAGGCAACCGTAGTCAAGTATCTACACCACACGGAGGAGGGAGTAGCTCAGTATTTGGAATGGCAGAACACGATCCTACTATCAGATTACCAGAGTTTCGAGGAGAAGTAGAAGAAGACCCTGAGAAGCATCTGTTCATTTGTGCAAAGATCTGGGAAGCAAAGTATATCATTGATGAAGACACCAAAGTCATGCAGCTAGCGATTACGCTAAGAGAACGAGAACCAGACTGGTACATGAGTCTAGACACGAACAGTGTTTCTGGGATGACAAGGACATTGGACGACATTAAGAAACTATCAATCAATGAGTTCCAGAAGTCGATCTCAGAGGATCAATACATGAATGAGATGATTGAAATAAGATGAAAACTAGGAGAATCAGTATGGGATATTGATCAAAGATTCAAGCAATTAAAAGGAAAGTTAAAATACCTTATGATCGATATGCAGCATCGACACCTATTTTTCAACTCACTACTCCCACACTTAAAATATCCATTACGACAACAGAAGTTTCAGACACAGGCAGAGGCTCTGCAAACATCCTTGCAATTGGAAGAGAATCAGTACCAACAGATGGACCCGGCTATCGAAGAACTGAAGGAGGATCTAAAGAACTTAACATTTTAGTTGAACTAGAATAAGAACAAGGACAAACGAGAAGTTATTTGGTGCACTACTTGCAAGATGGAAGGACACCATAAGAATGAATGCCCAAAATTCACACAGTATATGGAGATAGGGATGCCAAACCCACTACCACAAGGAGGATTATGGTGCGAAATATGAAAGAAATTGGGTCACGACCCTTACCACTGCATGATGATGTAGAAATACCAAACAATCCCAAAGAACTCATATTGCACCTTTTGCAAGTCAGTCGGCCATGATGACAAAGATTGCAGAACTATGGAGCTGATGCGGGAAAGAACATCAGACGCATATAGGGTACAGGCATAAATGATGACTGGGAAGGCAGCACCACAGTTCAATCAAGCCCCAACACCATACAACACTATGCAGCAGCAGTATAATACTGCGCCACAACCTTACAATAACACGCAGCCGCAGTACAACCCAGCACAGCCCCAGTACAATACCGTGCACTATAATCAAGGACCACAGTACAACCCGCTGCGAGGTGACCATGCAACTTATAGAGGAGCAAGACGAGTAAGAGGAGGTTACAGACGGGGTAGAGGACCTGTTACATGTCACAATTGCGAGCAACTGGGACATTATGCACCGGAGTGTCCACTGCCACCAGCGACTTGTATGTATTGTCACGCATCGGACCACGATACGAAGGAATGTCTAACATTACTTGTAAAGATCCAGGAAAAAAGGAATCAAAATAACCAGAATGTTCAGTGGATTTTAGCCGAAACAAGGGATGACGGACGAAATACGAACACAGTCACTCGAGGAGGAACGAAAATAGGAAATGACCCAGTTCAACAGGAACCAGCGCAGAACCAATGTGAAAATAAGAACACCGAACCCAAGAAGAAATTGGGCGTGCATAAGGAGAAGGATATCTTTACAAAATCCTGACAAGAATTCCAGAAGGAGAACATTGTGTCGACTGCATAGCAGAGCAAGGAAGCTCTGGAATACGAAATGTTGCCATCACTGGACCATACCAACAGAATACAACCCACAGAACAAGTAAGTACTCTCAAAGAATTTTTGCAATCATGCATCAAAATGTTAAGTGATCCTTCATCTGTCAAAATCTTGCAAAACATCCTAGAAAAATGTAGCAGCGAGACAGAACAGAAGCCAGAATTAAAAAATGTCAACCACCTACACACAAGAAGAAGAACAAGTAGGGAATTTAGACTAAATGCTAACATTGGGGATTTCAATATGGGAGATATTATACTAGATTTAGGATCCGAAGTGAATGTACTACCAAAAGATAAATGGAAATGCATGGGAGAACCTACATTGGGATACTCAATTGTTCAATTAAAGATATCAAATCAACATAGAGTCCTACCCATAGGTAGACTAAAAGGAGTGAAGGTAGATCTGGATGGTGTGCGCATTAAGGCATACTTTGAAGTCATCGAAATAGTAGACGGCACAACACCTTACCCGACGCTACTTGGTCTAGATTGGGCGTTCGACAACTAGGCCATAATTAACTTAAAAACTAGAAAAATGACATTTGAGTCGGGTGACTACAGGGTCATAGCCCCACTCGACCCATCAGAAGGCGAGAGGTTCGTAGAACCCACTTGTCTGGATTTAGAAGAGATTGTCCAGTTGTACAGAACAACTGCGTGCGATGTAGTCTATATAAACCAAACTGCAGACAGGGTACTCAGTTGGTGGAGCATTACTTCATGCACAACAGACTCAGACACCGGGTTAGAAAACTGGCAGCAAATACTACACAAAGTATCCATGAGAAGGTGTGCTAGAAAATAATGTGCAGTAAGGTGGATTAGCAAAGAAATCAGAGAACCACCCAGTTTTCACGGGCTAAATGATTTGGAAACTTTCTTGACACAATATGAAGATGAATTATTAGAAAACCAGAGATTTCTAGCACTGGATTTAGCATTAAAGGATACACCCTCTAGATGGTGGGGTGAACACAAAGAAACTATCATATATTGGTACCAATGTAAGCGATTACTGCGCATAAGGTTCGACGCAGAACATACAGGTAACAAACAACAAAAATATGACGGACTAGGCACACTAGAAAAACACTTGGAGGTGTAAAACGTTGTGGAAAATGACTCCACCGGAGGAATGGTCTCAACGCTTCATTCATACTTTAGAGGGCATACCAGTGAATTGGTATATGGACCAAGAAATGCGTAAAGAAGCCAAGACATAGGCGACACTCCAGCGGAGCTTTACAATCACTTTCTCATTTGAGCATGAGAACCCCAACATAGACACGGCCCTGAAACAAATCAGAAAAATCATATTCATCGAAGAACCAAAAGTAGAATCTATCACAGAGGTACAATAGTGGAATAAGAAGACAGTCAAGGATCTACTATCATGCTACCATGTACAGGAGGAAGCCCCGGATGAAGATGATCTGTGCGATATTCAGATCGAAAAATTCGAAGGCGAGAGAGATGTGGAAGGACCACCCTTAGAGTTAGAGGCCATCTCTATGCCAATCAAGATAAATAAGGTTAACATAGGGACCACCGAGCAACCCAAAATGGTCATCATTCGATATTACTGGGACGAACAGACACTAGAAAGTATCACAGAATTGTTGCGTGAATACAACGACCTTTTTCCCACAACCTTTACAAAGATGAAAGGCATAGCCGAAGAATGAAGAGAAATGAAGATACCACTCAGACCTAATGAAAGACACATTAAACAACGACCATATAGATTGAATCCCATATATAAACATAAATTTAAAGATGAGATCGACAGGATGCTCGAGGCTGGCATCATCGAACCAGTCGAAGAATCAGAATGGATAAGCCCGATGGTAGTATAGGACAAGAAACAGGGAAGAGGGATCAGGATATGCATCGACTTGAGGAAGTTGAAAGATGCATGCCTACACGACCCATTCCCCACACCGTTCACTGATGAAGTACTCAAGAACGTAGGAGGCCACAAAGCCTACTCATTCATTGATGGATTCTCAGGATATCATCAGATTAATATAGCACATGAGGATAGACACAAGACCATGTTCACGATAGAATGGGGATCTTATCAATATACATTCATGTCGTTTAGACTGAAGAATGCACTTGCGATATTTTCCAGAGTGGTCATCGCAACATTTAAGGAATTCATCCATCAGTTCCTCGAAGTATACCTGGATGATTGGACAGTGTATAGATTACTAAAAGACCATGTGGAATTTTTATGACTAATGTTAGAACGATGCAGACAGTGCCAGATATCACTGAATATCAAGAAATGCATATTTGGAACACCATTTGGGATACTATTGGGACACATAGTATGCAAACAAGGTTTTCTAGTGGATCCGTCCAAAATCGCAGTCATTGTTAATCTACCAGCGCCAAAAA